>OMNV01019843.1:18802-86777 GCA_900303265.1 Brotula barbata
TAAATTGGATTTTATTTTTGTCCACTCTGAGACCTCCAACTTATCCGGCAAGCCAGTCCTCCCACTCAATTTCAATCGAACCAAGCAAAAAATGAGAGCGATATATAGATGTGAGTTAGACTTGGGCAAGACAGAGATGGCAAAAGGAGGGCAAAAGGGAATGCCGTTAAGATGCCGAGAACGAGATATGTGCGAGGGGGGGAGACGGAAGCGACACGCAGATTGTACTATTTCCAGGGTCTAACTGCAGCACTGATGCCTTGACCAGATTTCCTACAATAGCATTGAGTCATATGGGAAAAACAAACTACAGCCTAATCACACTTTAATCACCATCGCACTTTCAAATCGCTTCGTTTTAGCTGCTGTATATATTACTGAAAAACTAATCCACAGGGAAGCTGCAGTTTAGCAGAATAGGATGCGCAGTTTTTGAGCAAAATGGTGGTAATCATATAAATGCTAATATGTTTTTATAAACCATCTGTCTAATACGCCTTTGTCCACTCTGTGTTCAAAATGTCTGAGTGTCGAGGCAGACACAAAGGAGAGGAAGCTGCTGTCCTTCGCCTCTCTCAGGTGGAGAAAGACATAAAGAGTTGTTTATTTTTGATGCATTACACATTGTCATAGGATAGCTTCCCAGACCAGCTACAATTTTGGACATGATTCCAAATCCTCCTTTTTAAATACTACACACTACAAAGCATTCAGACGTATGCACGGAGACGGAAATCGTTAGCTAAAAAAAGAGAAAAAGAAAGAAATCGATGAATAGAAAAGGCTCTAATAGCTCGGTGGGAGGGGTTGTGTTCCGTTGGTTTGCATTCATACCGTACAGGTTGACAGCCCATTAAACAGCGTTAAAGGCAAATCACATTCTGGCCTTCCTCCACGGCCATTAGCTGGTGGGGTCAGCCTGAAGACAAACTGAATTGACCGATAGATTCAAGTAAATTGCTGGTAAATTGTTGGTCCCTGGGAGGCACAACAATGTTGTTAATTGCGTTTTAAAAAGTAGGAGAGAGGGTTTTGGATTACAGGTGTATAAAAGCACTGACACAACTGTAATGGAACGAATTATCAGACGGGCGAATTAAAAGCGAATTAACGTACTGAGATGTCATCTTGGAGGAAAATGAAACGAAAACGAAAGAAATCAGCGAATGTGTAATAAGACAAGCTGAAGTCCGTGGAATACTAATAAAAGTTCAGTGGAATCAATTGTCGGTCATGCTAATGAACACCAATGGGAGCTTCTGGTGTGTGTGTGTATGCATGCGGAGGCCTTTTTTTTTTTTTTTTTAGTTCATGACACACTCGTGTCTTCTGTAACCAACCAGTGCAAACATACCACACATGTTCAACCATCACCTGGCAAATGACTTATCGATTAAGAGCCAATGAGACAATTAATGCAGAAATGTGGTCTGGTACTGTTATCAATGATATCAATGAGAATATGGATTCAAATGGGAGACAAATTCTTTCTCATTAATAAACGTATATTTATTTGTATTTTTCTCCGTCGATGAAATGTATCTGCTGAATTTTTCTGTTGGATTGCGAGAATTTAAACAAAAACACACACAGCTCAACAGAGACACAAATACTGTTAAATCTCAGCATTTGGTGGAAACACTGTTCCCTTCAGTTGCTTTTTATATTGTATGTTTCCTTCTCTCCCTGACACATACTTAGTATGCTGAACACACACAGGGCAGTGGACAATGGTGATCCACAACACATGCCAGTCATGTTGGAGAGTCCAAGTGAATTCCAGCCTTGGTGCCACAGGACTGATTACAAATTTGATCTCACCACAGTGTGCAGACCTGAATTCGATAAGGGCTATCAAGCCAGAGAAGCCCAGGCGGCAGCTACACAATAACCATGCAGAAATCTGATCTACCCGGACCCGTGGTCTGCGCTCCCCTGCAACCAAAGCATCCACCTCTCCGACCTTCTCTTGACAGACCCCCCTGGTCAAATATGGGACAGTAGCCCCGGTTGATGGAAAGGAAAAGGAGGAGAAGGTGGAAGTAGACCCTTAACCCTGCAGGTATGACTTTCGACTGTGGAAGAGACCTGCTGCTCAGTTACAGTGATGAACGACTTCGCCTACCCTCTGATAATTGCTCACTCAGGGGCAGAGAGAGGTCCATTAATCAAAATGAGCTGAGGTACTGCAGGACTCCTCCACCTATGGCAGACTGCAGTGTGCCTCAACATCCCTGGGGCAGACCCAGAGGCATCAGCTTCACAGGAATCTGGCTGGTAAGGATGCTGTCATAGCAGAATGACAGCGACTGTCCCCACATGACACTGTACCATTTAGATTGCTGAACTGGACACATACACAGACACACACAGGTGGGAGAGACGGGGCCTCCATTAAGTGACTGCCAAATGGAAAAACCTCACCACCCTAACTTCGGAGCAATCTGTGTTACATACCTGTGGGATCGTCACGCCAACTTTGTTGTTGACACACCGGGGAGAGATAAGTAAAGGAAAGGGGGCGGCGGTCTACACTCCGCTTTTACAAATTGAAGGAATACCTCAGGTCGGGTTGGCAGTTTGGCAGCGTTTGCTGTAAACAAAGGAATTGATGTAGCCAGATCATGTTGTCGGAAGAGTCAAATCCATTAGATCAAGTTCGGGTAATCTTATTGAAGGAATGTTCTGCTCCTTCAGTTAGACTGATTGGACTTTATTGGATTCTCATCAAGTTTGCAGTTTAAGTAGCTAGCTGTGAAACATATGTAGCCCGCTTCTGAAATCATGTCAAGGATGTCTGTTTTGTCGTATTGATTTATTTTATATCAGCGTTCCAATTCACGTTCAGTGTTCCCTCCACATCCTTGTCCTCGGCGGCTGGAAAAGCCTCTAAAATACCAATGAGGGATGATGAGACACACAAACTTTAAACCTGAGCCCCTGTGAACGTCTGGTGCAGCTCATCATCGCAGGGAAATCCAGAAAAACGTTAGCATTATTGTATTTCTTTTTCTTTTGATATAACTGCAATTTGTTATCTAGAGTCTGCTGCGATTATCTTTATTTTTTTCACAAGCAAGGAAATATATAATGAGGAATATTTTCCCGAACGTTTATTCAAACACATAGGCAGCTATGTGGTGATTGATGATGATGATGATGATGATGTAGGATGATTTTGATTAGAGCGTGTATGTTTTCGATTTCGATTGATTATTTTAGCACACCGATTCCTTTAGGAAACATTTGCACTGCTACCACTGGGCGTGCGTCTCTGAGGGTGCACTATCATGACTTGCAGCCGTTCAGAAAAGCTTCGTATAAAGTTGCGTTTAATAAATCTTAACAGTCAGCCACAACTTTCTAAAAGTTGTTTCATGACACATTGAAAAATCATTTCAACCCTGTGCCTTAGACCTCAAATTTTCTTCAGTCACAAAACCATGTTGGCCTCATGTGCAGCACACAGTAAAGGGAAAAAAAAAACCTGAATAGTTTGGCACTCCACATACAATATAAATTAGTGAAATAACAGTTTTGGTAAGCCCAGTTGATGTAACAAACACAATAATACACCTCGACGTGAATTTGTATGAATAATTCAGGCTCGTTGATGGTCTGGAATGGGAGCAATGGGATCTCATGGACTACTTGTGATTTTTACAGATAGTGGCATGAACAGCAGATGTACCTTCATCAGTGGTCTGCAAACCCCAGCAGCCACCACCAATCCCAGTCCTCTGTGCCAAATCTTACCCTTTATCTCAGCAGGAACCAGCCATTATTCTTCCCAGTTGAAAGTGGACATTTTGGTCCCTTTTCCTCATGCGTCTGTAAGACACAATGTTTTCGACGGACCTGTATCCACATCACACACCTGGCTATAGAATGGAAATCAGTCCCTCTCACTTCATTCTTCTGAATTCTCCTCCACTGTTTAACCAATCTGAAGGCACCCTGTCGTTTATGTGCTGTGAGTGTGTTTATGCGTCCTGCTGTCCTGTCCTGTTGCTATTAATACCAGCCCAGAGAGGCCCAGCATCAGGGACTCACACGAGAGCCAGCATTGTATTCATTGCATTATATAGACCTGGATGTATAATGTCCATGAATGTGAAAGCTCTGCTAATCTCAACATATCAGCAGGGTGTTTGAGCCCAACAGCATTAATGATGGACATCAAGAACAAGAATATATAATGATGATGTCACATTGCTATGGAGACATCACTTAAAGTGGTCTTCTTCACATATTGTTTGCACTTTTATTGTCATTGGAAGTATTCATTACCCAGCTGTGCATTCTATCCGTCCATTGAAACGCAGCTGTAAAGCCGGAGGAGCTGTGCTCTAACGCACCGCATAGGATACATCTCAGACAATTCCATTAATTAATGGCAGACTTATGTTCACAGTGCCATCTCACTCTTTCCTCAATACTGAGGCACCGTGTCGGCTGCGAGCAATCTTTGTCTCCCACGCAAGACACCTCACAAAAACTTCCAACGGGCCTGTCCATTCAGCCTTTGTCATGATTTGTAGTCATTACATGAAGCCCACAGCTCTCCAGGAGGCGAGAGAGCGAAGAAAAAAAGGCATTAGCATTTCATTCTTGGAAGCAAATAAATGAGATGAATTATAAACATCACATTCTGTTTTTTCTTAGAAACTGAGATCTAACAGACCAGGAATGTCCAATTATCTGTTTTTCCCGATTTGGTTGTGCCTGTAACCATAATCCCCTCTAAGACTCCACCATATTAACTCTGTGTGATACTCAGCATCAAGTGATCATATGTGAAATATAACTTTGTGATTGATTTTTAGTTTCCCAGACTTGCCATGTGCCGTGTGTGTACAATGGTTTGACAACCCCCCCTCGAACCAGTAAATCACCCAAGAAGAGTGATGGTGTGTTCAAGGTGAAAACTAACTCCTGAGTGTATATTCATCTATCTTCCCTCCCTTATCCACTGGATCATGGTGTTCAGTGAAGACGTGTACCGCACAAACGGCACCAGACCAAAAGCAGCCATGTTTAAAACAAATGAAGACGCTGTTGTTTTGATAGTACTCAAGCTATAATTAAGTACTCGGAGAAACGTTCTGATAAGGAAGCCTCCTTTGTGTTGCATGGGGGGAAACGTTCAGACTAATAAACTGCACAAACCCCACATCGGTCAGTGGCAAAAGCAATGAATTAGGCCACATACGTGCGATTTTTTTTTTTTTTTTTTAAGAACCTAGAAAATGGGACTCGCCATTTTAGTCTGGCACAGCATCTGTATATTAGCCATGAATGCAGATGGTTAACATGGTTAACGCACCAACCGTGCCACTGAATTGTCATTGGCTGTCTCTGTGGCTGGGAGCCAAACGTAACACACACGTACACAAATGGATGTGCACATGATCATGCGCACACACACACACACACATACAAGAGAAATTGATTACCACCTCTTCCTGATTGCGGGCCCTCTGTCTTCTTAATCTAAATTGCAACCCCAGACACGAAAGCAACCCATGTTACTGAAACACACTAAATCAATCTCTACCGCTCCCAAGCTCCTTCACTGCCAAACAAAAAAAAAAGTGCAACCTTTGCAAGCAACTGAAAAAGGCCCAGAAGTGGAAAAGTACATTATGAGCCACTGAATTCACTACTTTGCACTTGAAGGAACAAAATCTTGGGCTTCATCATCAAGGCTAATGGATCTACCTAAAATTATGACATACTTAGACTGTGTTAGATTAGACTACAATATACGAGCACGAATTTGCAAGTTTATCCAAACACTGTCTATTTCTCGGAATACATTCATGTGCTTAGCATATCCACATGCATAATCTCATTTCCATAACTGCAGCATCATATTCCATCCATATCTTAACAGCCAGTCAGCGTTATTTCCACAAGGAGCCTATCCGTCTAATTAGCCACTGTCTTTACACTCTATTGATGTGCATTCTCGGGTATTTAAGTTATTCAGTGCATTGCATTTTAAACACTGACAAACCTATTTAAAATTCACATAATACACCCACTGATGAGGTATCAGCAGTTTTAATGGTACATATCTACTGAGGAATACAATCGATCGACGGCAGCATCTCGAGGTACCAAATCAAGGACGCTACCCACCCACCCCTCCTCTATTCCCCCCATTCATGTCATTAATCTGCACCCCTTTCCTTTGTGTGCCACCATCGGCTCCCCAAAGTATTCTCTATGACGGCTCCCCAGCATCATTTGTCTCATGTTTCACAACCCCGGTCTTTAATGTGTCCTTATCTCTCACTCAGACAAGGCACTTAACCTGAGAATGAATCTGGGACCTTGTCCTTATTGAATAGCAGGGCCATTGCATGTAATGGTTGTCAGCTGTTTGGAATGCATTACCTATGTGTCATTGAAATTTTCTCATTTGTTCTCTTGTCGAGTTTTGCATTCAAGTGTATGAATGAGCACTCTTGGTTATGCAAAAGTGGATATTGCAAAGTTGCCAACCCAGTGAATGTGTGTGATTTGCCTATTCTTAAAAATATGTTATTGTGAAAAGCCAGTGGAGGAGAGGTATCATTGACAGGAAGAGACTGTTATTATCTGTGATGGCCCTCTTCTGCTAGCCTTGAATGTTGACTTAGTTGCTTCTTGGGGGAAAACTTACCCACAGCTTGAAGGACAGCGCTTCTATCAAGATTCCTTGCTGTATTTCCACCATTTGAGTGCTTATTTTACCCTTCTTTTCTGTTAGCTCACCACACTATTTGACACACAGGCTGCAATGTGTTCTCAGGAAACCCTTTATATGAACCACACGACTGCAAATCTTGAGATATAAAACACAGTAAGTATCACGGTCATATGTCAGAGTTGGTCTGAGGCAGAGTAAAAGGAATGCAATGTTTTGCAGAGACTAGGACTTGGGCTCAGTGTAAACCATGTTGGTATCAAACTATTGTGCAGTAAGAGAGTGGCTATGTGCAGCACTGTGTCCATCTGAGAGAAGAAAAACTATCTGGTCGCACACACAGGCCCTTCTGATTCTAAAAAGCACCATAATGATCTTTTACCTATCCGCATTCAATAGAATAAAAGAACTCGGGGCACCGCTGGGGATGTTTTCTTCACTATCAGTCAATAAAACCTAATGCCTTGCTTTATCTTAATTCATCACTATTATATCTTCAAAAAAACAAATATTTCTGCTGCACCCTCTCCCTCTCCTAGTGTGCTTTGTTTCCACTCCATGGACCCCACTGGATCAATAAAATGCTGTTGCAATTATTACCATCAGCAACCATTTGGAATGATTGGATTTGCTCCAAAGGCTGAAAAATAGACTTGGGCTATATCATATGATAGACTTTGCACCGCTGTAAATCTGTAATTGGATAAATTCCACAATAAGAAAGCTGCTTTCCTGGAGGGTAATTAAAATGGGAACAAATGTGCCAATGTCAGGTTAGGTTTTTTTGTTTCAACCGCAATCATCGCCGCATGAAATGTCCCTTTTATTTATAGATTAAATAATACTATAATGATGATATCGAAGCTGTTGCGTGACACGTGTGCACTGCCACGGCCTGGATGTCTCGTTTTACATGCCTAACCACACGTACAGTGGATACAGCACGTGGACTGGAATATAAAATCAAACATGGGTAAACATCAGAGGGAGGATACGTCTCAGCAGGACAACGCGGAATACTTTGCACACAGGAGGCTTCGTTTTGGCCTCAGAGCTTTTGCACGCTGACCACGAACTTACTAGTTAATTAGAGCACTGAGATTCAATGCACCCCTCGTCTTGAAGGGGAAATGGAAATCCCCTATTAAGAGTACAGTTCACATTAAAAATATAATTTCAAAAAATACTCATTTTCATCCGTGTGTGAGTAGCTGAGGACTTTGATGGTTTCTAATACTAGTTCTGCTCTTCGCCTAACACTGCAGTTTTTACAGTTTGGCCCTGATTTTTCTTAGTATATAGATAGTAGTACCTTACACTACACTGAGAGACTAATATAATATAATAATATAACTAATATAAGTCATTAGCACTAGTACATATACAGTATATATATATATATACATATGTGTGTGTGTGTGTGTCTATGTATTTGTGAAGAAACCCAAAGTGTGCGATTAAAATTGTATTGTGGTGACTTCTGAGGAAATGAGTTCCACAGACTAGGTTCTACATCGTTTCGAGTACAGTCAGAGCCCGATTTAGCTCTGGCTATTCCACACAGTTTCTTATTTATTTATTTTTAGTTCACCAGCAGTGCCGCCCTCTCCCAACCCCCCTGCCGTCCAATCATTGATAAAATATATTAAACATAGTAAGCAACTTTCTGTTCATTTACCAAAGCAATCTCCTACACAGAACATTATCTAAAGGGACAAATTCCCTTGATCATAACACAGAGCTATAGAATCAGAGGCACCCTGAGTATTTCAAAGTGGCAATATCCAACGGATTGCTGCATTGATATTACACTTTAATGCAATCTCAGGAACCACTGAGCAGCCTGGTTTGATTGGATAATACCGACACATTGAGCTCTCAGGCATAAATCCTTCATATGTATAAATCACTCAAAATTGAGCAAGGGGATTTGATTCACAAATCCCAAAAAAGCAATAACCACAAAGGAGGAAAAGTCCAATACAATACATTTCCACTTTCCAGTGAGCCGTAACTGCTGCGACTTGGAAGAAACCCAGTGGTAACGGAACCAAGAGATAGGACACTCAGCTCTTCAAAACACTTTCAAATGAAGCAATCATCCCTATGATTGTTATGGAGACAGTCAATCAGGAGATGAATCCAGTGCTTGTTGAGGACCCTTCAGCAAATGCTGAGGAAGAAGTAATAAGTGTATAACTATGCAACTAGGAATATGGAGAGTAAAATGTTTCAAGAAAATGGGGTCTGCAAACCACGGCACACAGCCATCTCATGTCTGGAAATACCAAGTCATCTCATACATTTCTTATTTTACACATGCTTTCTGGTATCATGGAGGGTTTCATGAAAAAAAGAAGCCAGGTTTATTAGAAAGTCCAATCTGGCTTTTCTGAAATTCAAGTCATGGATGTGATATTCTGGAGGCAGCGTCAGTCAGCTCCAGGTGAAATGTGGCTGCTCACAGAAGTCAAAGTTGGAATATTACTTTCTCCTAAAGGAATGGTATTTGGGCCATGATTTAAAATTCAGAAGGTTTCCATGTTCTGCACAACATTACAGTAGAGCCGGTGGAATACTGCTGACCTTGAGACTTGTCAGTCAAAATATGCATGTATTTCTGCACTGTCCACTTTTAGTTTTACCGGGCAGTCAGAGTTGCTCGACATCAAAGCCTCTTTTGATATGTATTTCCTGGAACATCAATATGTCCGATTGGCAGACCCCAGAGACTCTTTCCGATGAAAGACCTCTTGGGATGAGCAGAACTGACGTGTAGGCCACACTTCGTTAGGATTAGATCTCACTCTCTGGACAGTATGATGCACAAAGGAAACGACAGGCTGAGATGGTCCTTTTTCAAAGATGAGAGATCGGATGACACCAGTGGCCAAAGGTACAAGACAAGAAAGTCAAGCGCTCAGCTATCTCAGCATTACACAAAAGTGCTGCACTGCCACCTAATGGTTCACGATGCCTGTTTGAGCATTTTTAATTTTGGCGGATGCTTTTACCCAAAGCACTTTAAGCCACTGCTATTGCATACATTTTTATCCCGAAGTAGGAACTGTACTTTCCAGCAGAGGCAGTCGAGTGCAAAATTTGCCCGTTGAAACCCAAGACATGAATTTGTCTAAATGCAAACAAATCATTAACTAATTTATTCATTTTTAATCTGGAATATAGAGGTTTCCGAGAAGCATCTAGGTACAACTACGCAGATGGACAATATAATATAATATAGTGAATTAGTCATCTGCAAAGAGAAGACAAAAAAAATAGAAGAAAATCAAGGACGTTTAACGCATGTGGTCAGAATGACAGAATCACCGACGCAGGTGCTTTTGTTGTTGTTATATCATCTTTCACTGTGATCCCTCACTGAAACTTTTGGAGTGATTGGCACCGCAATCACCAGAGAGTTTTTCCGGCATTAAACCACGGCTGTTTGTAATTCAGAAGCGAGCCAAAATTCATATTCGTAAAGAGTATTTTCAGCGTCACCTACTGCCCGCCTTGGCCGTGGAGGTGCATCAAAGCATCCAAATGATCACAGCAGTGGCCATGACATTCAAGATGGTGAAGCTGGCAAGCAAATCATCTTCTACTTCATGGAAATAATGCAACAATAAGGCATCAGAGTTTAAAATTAGACTGAGGGAAATTATCAGCATAAGTGTGTGAGTGACAATTTAGTGTGTGAGTGACAACTAAACGATAACAGAACAGGTTTGCATCGTCCTCTTTATCTGCCAATGGGGAGCACGCAGAGATCTCATTTAGATATTTTGTAGGCAGTATGGTAGGCATCAAGATCAAACTTTCAAAACCTATATAAGGAATTGGTTTTATGAATGGACTCACTAGACACGATAAGAAACGTAAATGGGAGGGAGTTGACCTGGTGCATTCAAGGTCACTGAAAATTAATTTTATCTACAGAAGACGTAGGTCTGCATGCAAAAGCCATTAAAGAAACAGCAAAACAAAGACAACCCTGCAGTGCGATGACATTCAAATACTAAGTCAGCAGTACTATTAGCCCGTACTAAATTGTACTAGTCAGTACTATGTAAGTTCTATTAGTAGAAACTAATATATTTTCAAATATTGCTTAAAAAGTTGTTTGTGCAATGAACAATGCAATTAAGATAAAACAAATATCGATAGATAGATAGATAGACAGACAGACAGACAGACAGACAGACAGACAGATAGACAGACAGACAGACAGACAGATAGACAGATAGATAGATAGATAGATTAGTCATTCCATGTTCCACCTGTGCATCCAGTTTATGTGTATGGAAGTCCTTTGTTTATATTTGTATCGTTTTCCTATCGTATTTGTATTGTGCTTGTCTTCTAACACTGCACATTCTGTTGACACCTACACTACAAAAAACACTTCCTTGTACTTGCTGCCTGCTGGATATAATACAGGTGGAGCCTGAAACAACACCAGGCAACACAATTCCAGGAATAATAATGAATTATTCCTGGAATGTAATCAATTCTTACTGGAGGAGTGTAAAATGACAAAAACCTTGGTATCCCATGCCAGTTTCTAGGTTAATGGTCCATGGCCTGCACTTCCATTGCGCTGCAGCTGCAAACCACTGTATGCTGCACTAATGTGACTTTCTCTAAGTTATCGTCCTCACAACTAATCACAAAGTCCAATCGAATTGTTGTTGCAGTAGCATCTCATTACTATGCTGATTACTGTTCACCTCAGTGCACCTTATTGTCCACAAGAGGTCAGACATTAACAGCAGAAGCAATAACTGAATACCCATGACTCTTTAAGTAGTAACATCCATAAGGCCATACAGGCGTTATATCATTTTATGCACTTAGATCTTAGGCTGAATGGCTTATCAAGATTCTGTTAGGCCATAAACTGCTCACATCCGTACATTCCCCCAGGTAATCATAATAAGGGCATCTAATTGTTTTGTTTATTTTTCTGTGTGCAAATCACTCAATAGTCATTAAGTATGATATTCTCTAGTCATTTTCCTGTTCGTGAGGTTGTGTGTTTACTTTTTATGAATTTGAAACCGTGCACAGGCGCTTGGCACAGTAACGCTCTGTGTGTACTGCCTACTTGGCTGGATTATGGGCTGTCCTCGCCTACTGAGGCAGGTTCACATCGTCACTCGATCCCGAGTCTAGGATGCAAACGTGTGGCCCACGATCAGGAGAAGCTGCAAACGAGTATTTATTTACTTATTTTTATGTGTAAATAAAACAGTTGCGCTTTTTTTTCGCAATTGACTCAAAACTCACAACTATGGAAAGAGGATTCCGGAACAACAACAGTACGCCTTTCTTTGAAGGCATGTCACAAGAAGTACTTCCTCTCTCTCTGATGTGAGCCGGAGGAATTGTTACAACTGCTAAAGTAGCGCTTGTTTGAATTATTTATTTATTTTTCGCGAGCATTGGGATTATTCCAGGTGTGAAAAGAGAAGCGTGTGCGTGGGTGGAGTGCGGTTCGCTGGACTGACCTTTAACGCAGGAATGGCCACGGCAAGTCTCGACTACGTTGCTCCGTGGTGGACGTACTGGCTGCACAATTTCCCCCATCTGAATTTCTTTTTCCAGTCGATTGACAACACTTTCAGACCGGATGAGCCGAGATATCTGCAGGTAATTGGACCTGTGCGTAAAAGCGCAGGTGCTTCCGGAAATCCAAGTTTTTACGCATTCGTAAATTTGAATGTTAATTGCCAGATTAAGCAAAAAAAACAAAAAAAAACAAGTCGTGTGTAGGTAGTTTGAGATTGTGTTTCAGCTTTGACTCGGTCTGCTTTGTGATGTACAAATGATTTACAACTGTTGGTCTTAATCTAAAGGAGAAAGAATCCATAGCTCGCTGTAGTTCTCACATGATGACACATGACCTGTATTAACTAGAGTTCTCGCCCATGTACAACTCCAGGTGCGATCACACATATATAATGGAAACAGACTCGTGTGAATAGTCACATTTTCTACAAGAAGTTCATCTCATGAGTCCCCCCCTCCCCACACACAATGTATCACAATACCCGAAAGTCAGATTCTATCACATAAAACTCCTTGCCAATTAATTTCTTATACTTATTTCCAACAGACTGTGACCTTATTTGATTTATTCCAAACAAAATAAAAGCCTCGTCATTATTTGCTCTCCAACAGGAAAAAGTTATATTTATCATCATCTGTGATATACTCATATAAATTTGAAAAGGGTAACACAGAATCTCATTTTGAGTGTGGTGGTTTTACTTAAACCTAATATTTTGTGGATAATAAAAGACAGTATCTTCCCGAACAAACATCCCTGCAGAATGAACTCTGTTTATATTATATTCCTTAAGTTTGTAGCTTCCCTTGCCCAGACTGATTGAAGATTGCATAACCAGAACATTTCTTTATTATCTTTCCCTCAATGTACACCTCACCCTCCATGATTTATGGTCCTTTTGGCTGCCTGCAAAGTCACATTGGTTCACCCGAACAACACTCAAGGATAAGTGCGAGCGCTATGTTGCCTGAAAATAACTAATGTTTCTTTTGTCACTCAGACCCAGCATGGGCTAAGTGAAGAGGACAGAGAATGCAGGCAGATTACTTATTTTTACCCTTTCCCAAAGATTCGCTTTACTTTATAAAAACATCCTTTTTGGAACATAACAGATCAATGACCTTCCGGTCAGTGTATAAGATTCTATAATTGTTGTCATCCTTCTTCCCATTCAGCCATTGCTTGTTATGGTACAGTGGAAATTGAGCTGCCTGCATGTCTAATTACAAAACAATGGAGTGGAAAATTAGAAGTGAGAGTGGAACTCGCAAAACCGTGCTCACGAGGGGCCTGAACTGAGCTATAGTGACAGAAAATCTGACCAGGGTTGAAACTACATGAGGCTCTTAGGTGTCCACAAACACCAGTAACGCTGAAATTGTTCAGTGTGTCAGGATTTGATCCCGCGGCACATGTTTGTGTCTGTCGTTGGTGGCATCTTTTTTTTAAAACCTTCCTGATGTAAATAAAGTGTATAATAAGTATACTTGATGTATTTGTATACATTTGGTTGGCTATTGATAGGAGTAAGTGCATTGGTTTAGTGCCACCCATTTGCTGGCTTTAATGTCTGATAACAGCAATCTAATTGGAACACATTCATTACTAATTGCTAACCTTCTTGATTAATGACAGTAAGGCCAAAATAGGATTCAGCATGACTTGGAAAGTGGTTTGATCAATGGGGGACTTTGTTAAAGTTTGCAAAAGTTATAATTTAAATTCAGTGGCAGTGTCAATGTCATCCTGAAAGAATAGGAGAGTGCCACAGCCATATTGATCAATGAATAGCTCTGCTCAGTCACTTTCTGAAGTTTTTGGCAGTAGAAATGAAGTACAATTTTTTTGCTCTGAATTCAAGGACGTGCGTTTCTCTAAATTACATCTCAACTATATCAGCCAATAACTACTGATATTTATGCAGAAGCATAAGCCCCTTTGAAACTGTTCTGTGCTCTAGCAGTAATAGTGCAGAAAGCAACCACATGTATCTGTATCTGTTGCTGTCAGACAGCGTTTAGAGTTGGTAAGACTACACCAAATGTACTACTTGATAATATTGTTATATGGAATTTACAATTTCAAAGCCAACGGGAAGTCCACACTTAGGAAAACAATTCTAAACATGAATAAAACAGTGATCATTTTGACTGTAACATAATCATTTCAAACTATTCCGGGTCTATCCCATGCTTCCAGTTTGTCTGTGTATGTCTTGGGATCGCCCAGGATGGCCTGGAGTAAGAGTCTAGAGAGAGAGAGAGAGGGAGAGACATCTGGGATATTTTGCTTAACACACTGCCTCTGCAAACTGGCCCAGATAAACAGTTGATAGAGGATTGATGGCTTATCACATCACTTCATCTAAAATTTATTTGTACTTACTTGCGACCGCATTCTGGCCAGCAGTGTTGTTTTCATTCATTCATTCAGCTAATTTGAAAAATGCTGCTCCCTTATAATGGAGGAGAGTGCAAGCATGTTGTAATTCATTCGCTCTCATAAAACATCCTTTGTAGTCACTCCTTGATGTCTACTGTTTCTCCAAGTTTTGTGTATCTGCTTTGGGTCATGGGAACAATATTTCAGCCCTAAATGAAGAAACAGGGACACATAGAAGTTACTTAATAAGTATTTACAGTTACCCTCTACATGCTCCTCTCACAGGCTGACAAAAGTGAGAAGTTAATTTTCTGTCATACTTTTGAAAATCAAATAAGAAATGAATGGTCCCATGTCATGTTGTACTGTGTGTATGAAGTACCCTCTGTAACACCAAACTGAATGAAGTTCCAAGATTAAGACCTCTTTTGACTTTTATTGAATAGTCCATAAAAGAACTTGTCATGATGAAACCCACCATATGTGGCTCTGCTGGCACATAAGTCTTATTTATGTTCCTTACTGTGTAAACATCAACATTCCTTTGCATTTCTGACATCAGTTCCTTCCTCTGGTTCATTCCATCCTTCAGGCCTCAAATATCTTGTATGCTCAGAAATCACAAGACTGTATGAAAGCAGTTGTGTCACATGATTCTCTGCTCCCACAACCTTGGATCGTTTCTGTGTTCCTCTTAGCTTCAGCCCAATGTGTTGCTATGCCACACAGACAGAAAAAGCCACTCCGTGGGCTTGACTTGGCTCTAAGATACATGTATGTTTCTGCCGTGTTTGGTGTGGGCAGCAAACAGCTGTGATAATGAAGATCAAGGAAGAGGCAGCTAATTTTTATCTTTGACACCAGCAATCTCTTTGCACGAGTGTTGCTTGATATTGGTGGGTTGGTTTCACTAAAGCTGTCAACCTTGCAACAGCTGGGGACCACATGTGATTTCTGGTTTCAGCTGTAAATAATCTTTTTTTAGACCATTTTTTCTGTTTAAATCTTTTTCCTGTTTTTCCCTTTAACTCTGCCCTCTCTGCTTCTCCAGTCTCTGCTATTTCTAGCCCTCATTGGTGCAGTGGGTGTTGGTCTGAGCCTGCTGGTCCTGTTAGTTTACCTGAGCTGTCTATGCTGCTGTCAGAGAGACATCAACGAGGACACCAAAAGGCCCGATGCCCGCTGTGTTACCTGGTCTGCTGTCATCACTGGTGTCATCCTATGGTGAGTCTGACTTTATAGAAAAAAAGTCCCTCATATACATATGCCAAATGATTCAAGTTGAAAGTGAGCTATAACAAAACACAAAACTGTGCAGCTCTAAAAGCCGGTTTTCAGGCTTTAACTTTTACCGGCCCAACAACACAATGCTGTTATACGTTATTATGTGACAGGTCACATAATAAACCAGGCTTTGATTGGCGGAGAGCCAGGTCATCAGGCTACCAAACCTGTCAGCTGACTGCTCAGCTGACTTCCCCCAGAAAATCTGACTGTTGAATGCCAATGTTGTATCACTTCTGTGCATTTAAATATTTGAAGAATTTTTAAATAAGTGAAAATCTGATGTAATCTACTGAAAATCCAAGTGCAAATGAATGATTAACACAGCTATTGAACTGAAACTAATAATAGCATTTTTACTGACTTATTGACTGTAATTCTGGCTCACTCTTCTGTCTATTTTTATTATTTTCACATTGTTATTTTTACTCTGGCCACACTCCCAGGTGTCATTGGTCTCTCTCTGCTGGTAGACACAGAAGACAAAAAAAACTTTTCACTGCACAGAGACATAAAATCCGTTTGAAAGTCAATTTAAATCTATTTGATCTAGCTGTTTTTCGGTGAAAATCTGTAAAAGTTTTGCACGGGTCGGGATCTTTTAAAACGTATGACTAAACAAAACTGTTTTGCTTGGTTCCAATAAAAAAAAAAGAAAAAAATAAGGAGGATAAAACAAAAATCACCCTGTCAAAAATGAAAGAAAACAATTAAGGGCCTAAAAAAAGCTTGATTGAATTTGTGTGCAAATCCCCTTAATCTTGTGACAGTATGTATGGGACTATTTTGTCTGATTACATACCAAAGCACAGCTAGAACACTCAAGGCTTGTTCAAGTCTTAAGTGACAGAGCATGATACTGTTTAGGCAAAAGGAACCGTTAACCCTTCTCTGCCCTCTGCCATCCCCCTCCGCAGATGCCTGTCCTCAATCCAACAAATAATCTAATGCACACAGCTGCCAACGAGATTATACGGGCCCAATGACTGGTTAATGGAAATGCAAATGAAATTATGATATGTTTGCTACATACACATTTCTATTGGCTGCACTAGAACATATAATAATAATAATGTGATCCACAGGAGAACAAAAATGCGTATATAAGCAAAAAATACGTCCTTTCTTGTTAATTTTGCTCTTTGCATAATATTCGACACAATAAAACATCCTTTTGTTTTCCGCCCTGCTCCGCAATTTTTTGTTATATAAAAGGACCTTTCGTATCGTTTAAGAAAAAGATTATCTATCATGATTACCTCATTCACATTTCCTAATCTAATTTCCAAGTAGAATCACACCCCGGTTATGGACCTCAAATACAAATTGAACTGTTGTACCTGTCTGCATTATGATTTTTGACCTCAGGGGACTGAATAAGGTAAATTAAGATGAGACGAGCAAACAGAAAACACTCCTCAGGCCAGTTGCTCTTAACCCTGTTGAAGTTTTTTGTAGCTTCAAATGTGTGAGTCTCTGCAAAATCCAAGTATTTGCACTTGCATGTACTTGCATGTCTTTTTGTTGAGTGCACGCTATGATTTGAATACTAATGCACAGTTGTCCGGTTGTGACACTGTTTGTTTCCCTCAGTCTGTGAAGTGATCCATCCTTGGAGGGTGAAGAACACAGTAAATACCCTGGAGCGCACATATGCTCCATCCCTCTTGTTTATTGTGTTGGTTTGTTTTTAAAGTATGTAGCTGCTGATATAACCCCGAGCTGCAGCCAGCCTTCTTCACAGCCACAAAACACTAACGCCTCCCTGGAGGTTAAGTATACAGTAGAAAATTCAACCGCAATCTGCTGTGTCATTACGATTTTATTAATGTGTCATTAGCGGGTCATTAATGTCACTGATGTGTCAGTATGTTGGCCACAGCTTTAATGAAGTGCGACACTGTCAGCAAAAAGCCCGAACGCAAGGGTCTGAAAGTGTTTGCTAGTCATTTGTTGTTCGAGAGTGCAATATCTTAACATGATATGAAGTTTGAAAGGGACATCCACGCTCCACAGAGGATGAATATTTTTATTTGGTGACACTTTTCATCCACTTCCAGTCAAAAAATTTCACTTGTGTTCCACTTTAATTCAAAAGAAGACGTATACTTGTACCATATACTGTATATGGTAACCAAGTCTGTCTTTAAGGCCGCGGGGAACTGTAGTAGTATAATGGAAGCAACCCAGGCTGTGGTATTCATCATGCTTACAAGGTTATAGTGACAGGATGCTCGCTGACACAACAAGAAACACACAGCTATCTACATAAGCGTCCACAGAGACATATCACACACACCCTGACAGATGTGTGATCTGCCACCTACCATCCGGGCTTTGTACATTAGAACTCTCTGTCTCTGCTTCTGTCTGTCTCTCTTTGCCTCTGTCATTCTCTCTCTCTCTCTCTCTCTCTCTCTATCTCTCTGCCTAGGGGGAAAGTGTTGATCTGCTTGTGAATGATTGACATTTGCCAGTATTTAGCTTTCAGCTTTTACAGAGCCAAGAATGTTAAGAGTCTCCAACATAATTCTGTGTTTTGTTTCTGTGTTTTCACATGTACGCGTGTGCACGTGTATGGAATACAGCAGTCCTGATCAATCCTTCAAATTTTTGTGCTCCCTCCTCCTTGTCCTAGAACTGCACCTAATTTGGGCATTGTATAGAATGGCATGGGAAATAAAGTATTGTGAAATTATATCATTACTCATGTCAGTACAGGCAGATGCAGTAGCGGTATGGGTTCACCAAATCTGGACACTAATCCTCCCTATCGCAGCAACTCAGGCACAATCCCAGACTTAAAGGCAACGCTGTGTATTCCACAGGGAGATTTTTGTTCAGTGTTGAACAGGATTTAGGTGTGGTTTTAAGTCATGACAGGATTGACAAATTCAAACTTTCCCTTGAAAAGGGATGTTCTATTCTAAAATTCAGAAAGTTACCCAAAGTTAAAGACAAGAATAATCAAAACAGACGGAGGGAATAATGGATGAGGGAGTCAGATCCAGACAGTTCAGTCCCAGCCCTGCCGAGAGAAAAATCACGTTTCCCATATTTATGTTTTTTTCAGTGTATCTGTGCCTTTGTTGCATTTGTTCCATTTGTCATCAGTAACCTGCTATAGAGTTTATCTCACAATGCCTGCTCATAAAGGTCAAAGATGATGAACAAAACAATGCAAAGTCTTTGCTGCTATGATATGACATTCTTAACATTAAAGTCTCCATTGGGAAATTAGCTGTAAAATTGCTCATTTGTCCGGTGATTGGTATCCTAGCACATATAAACCAAGTGCATTAATTTTAATCTTGATCTGTCCTTTTCACAGTTCTGCTGTAGGAGTGGGTTTCTATGGAAACAGTGAGACCAACGATGGGATGTATCAGCTGACCTACTCGCTCTACAATGCCAATCGCACGTTGGGTGGTATCAACAATCTGGTGAGAGAACCATGCCAACCCCTGCTCTACACTTTGACACTGAAACAGTTTCGTCTAGATGTCGATAACAGGGCTCAATTGTACAATTTCCCAGTTCAATTATTTGAATCAATGTAAGTTGAGCGTAAAATAAATGTGAGCGTTGTAAGACTCGTGTTCATTTATTTTGATAAAGGAGACGCTCGTCGCTGCTAAACTTTGTAAAACAAAATTGCACTACTTCGGCCATGAACGGGTTACGTCTTACGCTGTTTGTGAAAACAACAGAGAGGGCCCTTATTAATTAGATGTGCATTGAAAGTAGCTTTTCACTATGGGGGGCCTGCATCCAATTTCCATCACAGTCAAGGAACTGCTGTGACTGCTACATCAGTATGTGTAAATAGAGATTCTGTTCAATTCCTGACCTGCATCCGAGGAAATTATTTGTGAGGCTTTGAGAGAGATGGGCTGTAGGGATAGGAAAGAGGAAAAGAGCATGACATTCAGAATAAGGCTCTGGAAGATACACAGAGGAAGAGGAGTGTCAGTGCATCTATAGGATGCTTCATTTTTGATGTTATGCGTCTGTGTTCCTGTCTTGTTATGATGTGTATTGTGTACATTCGTAGTTCCTTGTACAGTATCTTACAGTAAGTTGGCCACGGTTGTGACGGATGGCATTTATGGAAGCAAAGCCTTTGCAGTTGGAACACCTTTCTGCGGACAGCAGGACAAATGGGATTTAGCTTTGATTCCACATCTCTTATAGTGACTTCTCCGCAGTGCCTGGATATTGATTTCATCCCATAATATACTGTATGGTAGTGTGAGAGGAAGACAGATATTTCATGGGAAAAGAAAGGTTTTTTTTCACTTGCAAAACAAATAGCTTGATATCATATAACACAGAAGATGAGTTGGCCCGCTGTCCTTCCTATAAAGCCAAAGCTGATTTATGTTTTAAGCTTGACTCTGAGAGAGCAAGATGATTTCACGGTGATTTGTCAACAAGGATTTATTAGTTTGTCAAATGTTTCCCTCCCGTGTCTGGAGTGTTCATTTCAATACATTCTGAATGTTAATGTCTTAAGGTCATCCACACACTAAACTTACATAATGGATGTCCAGTGAAGTAAGCATGGCACATTCAGCAGAACTCTTTGCGTTACGAAGCTGCTGTGAGGATTGTGATTTACACTGTTTAGCCCTTTGTGATTATTTTTAAGGCGCTTTTCATCTGCTCTTCAAATCAGGACTCTCGCATGCACACTCTGTGAGAGATCATCACGGATGCAGAGTTAGAGACTTGATGAGGAGGCCCGTGTTTGCCCTTCAGGGGCACTGGTCTTTTGATTGCGAGCAGGCATTTTTAACATTTCAGTCTTGTTTCTAGTATACATCTTTTGATAGGATGAGTTTTTTTTAGTGCGCCCGGGAAATAAAAAAAAAGGAAAGAAGCTTGTTATGACACTATATCAGAAGTGTGTGCTTCCAATGTTTACTCTGTCTGTATAGCCATTTCTGTTTGAAACTGAAAGATGTCTTGATTAAAAACAACGCCAGCGCTAACCCTGTTTTCTGCATCGTACATTTGTTCCTTTTAATATTTTTAACTTCTCTCTGTATCAACCGTTACCTGATTACAGTGTTTATCGCTATCAAGTATGATTACCAACTGACATGTGTACTATTAGCATTAGCAGCACTGTTGTGTGCCTCAACTCAGTCGTTATCATTAAACAGTCATGTCCAACATGTGACCGTCTTTCACTAAAATAGAGTTTTAATCCATTTTAAAGGAGGAGCGGGTGGTGCAGATTAAGAAAATGTGGATCACCCATGAAGCAGCTTGCTGATGGATCTCATTTCTCACACTCAGGAAGACTGGATAGTAGATAAGATTCAGGGCGCCGTGGCAGGAACTGTGAAAGATGATGAACATAGAGGCGGGGAGTGAGAGCAGTTTACTGGCAATCACATTCTCATCTCCTGGGAGTGCTGGAGTGCAGGATGGGCCCGTATAAGCCTCGTCTGCACATGTTTACTCTTCGACTGCGGTCTCAGTCACAGACCACGGAAAGTAAAGATGTGGAAATCAGTCAAGAGTGCATGAGATGCTTTGAGGTCAAGGAGATTGAAGTATCTTTTTAACTTATTTGTGCCAAGTGTTGGGAAGTTCTGCTCCAAACATATTGCATTCTATAGTAAATTTCAAAACAGTATCAGTTGCTGTACAAGCGTGGGATGCATCATAAAGATATCAAAGTACTCAGAACGGATTAAAATGAGTTAAATGAGCGCAGAGACAGTCACAACAATATGCGACAATAAAACCAACGCATTTGATTCTGCTAAAAAATATTCAGATTGTGGGTGTAATGGGAGAAAAGAGACTGTAGTTTAGTTTTATGTGTCAAACTGTTGAGGGTTAAATTACAGAAGTGAACATTTGCTCTGAATCTGTGAAGCCACCTACTCAGTGCAATGTTAAATATGGTGTTGGTGTTCCCGCAGCTCGTCATGACAACCAGGGTGGCGTGGGTGGCAAGTGTGGTGTGTGTGGTGTGTGTGTTTGTCCTCCTCATGTTCGGGTTCCCTAGCATATCTTCTGGGAGTTTAATGGTTTTATTCAGTCTCTTGGCTGTTCTTAAAAATGTGCAGCTTTTTTTTGCTTATTTTTGAGAAACTTGGGATGTTTTTTTTTTCCTGTAATCTCCTGGAACCTTCACACTTAAAACGAGAGAAGTTGTGCGCCTTTACTGTATACTTAGCTACATATATAACTTTTCCTGCCCTCTTTCTATTTGTATTTACTTGAAATAAAACTTTTTTTTATTTGTCGCATAGGGGGATTTCTCCAAAACTTCAGTGAACTTTGTGTAGATAACTGCAGCCTTCATGAGCATTTCAGTACACACACACACACACACACACACAATGTTTTTGTGGGTCTTGCTTGGTTGGTGCTGATGGGTGGTGGCTTGTTGTTGAGGAGGGACTGAGGTGGGAGGTTTTGGTTATACGAAGGCTCAAAAAAAGTTTGAGAATCTCTGCACTAATAGTTAATGTGTCTTCTACAAGCCGTTAAACCATAACTGTGGTGATAAGTCGGGGTGGGACTAACAAAATGGTCTTTACTTATAGGCCCATTCAGTATTTTACTATAAGCAGTATTTTAGTTTTAAATAATATATAGATATAGATCCAAAACATCAATAAGTTGTTGTGTTTTCTTCTTGCATCAGTTCAAATAAACTCAGTCAGTTTGGTCAATCAGTTTAGGATCACTAGCAGGTTTTAATCCTTGTTTCTAATTATTATTATTTTTTAATGCCACTTATCTTTCTCCCAAATATGCATATGGCCCATATTTTGTCTTTGTCAGACGATTACCTGTTTCATCCCCAGTGGGGTTGTGAAAATGAAGGATTTAATCCAACACATTATTATTGCTTAAACAGTCAAATCAAATGATTTGACTCTGCTCCACTACACTCCCCAGACTCTGTTCTCACTATCAAAGACCCCTGTGATAACAGGTCTCTCTGGTATTCTTATCACTATTTCACTCATTGTTTATCTGAATAAAACACACAGTGCAGGAAGAGAAATTAATCCTTTCTCAAGGGAGTTTTCCTTTGGGTCTGTCACATTTTTATCTCAATTTTTAATCTTCTTTTTAGGAATATCTGTTTTCTATGAATTTATTTGTATTCCTATTTCCCTTTGACTTGTTCTATGTTTTCACTTGCTCCTCTTTGTTTTCAATTTTGTCTTATTCTCCTCTCTTTTATTTAATTTTTTTAGGTTGCAGGCTCCCTGGGCAACATGGAAACCGGTCTGAAACAGCATCTGGAACGATTGGATGAGATCTTTGCCACAAAGGCAGACTACGTCCAAGTTCTGCACTTCGTACAGCAGATGGCTACAAATATTATCCGCCAGCTGACCACTCTACCGGACATCAGCAAAGCCAATGTTGACTTGGCAGCAATTGCTGACCAGACAGCCCTCATGGAGTATTACAGGTAGGCGGAGTTTTTGTAAGCCCCATAGGATGACTGATGTTATTTTATTTCATGTCTGCAGATTAAGTGAACATACAGGACTGAACACACACAGCCTAGATGTGTTTTCATTGATCTTCCCTCTCAGAACACAAACCGGAAAAGCTTTTTCTTTTTTTTTTACTAATTGTTAAATAAATGAAACCCGATATGTCTGCATTTTGTTGTCTGAGCCGTTTTGTAGCTGACTGTGTTTCACAGCAGCTTTTAGATGGTACATTAGCTCGTAAGGTACTGGCTCATGCTCTGACTAATTGCCATTATTGTTTTCACATGACATCATTTTGAACTATTTTCATATTATTATTATGATTTTAAACATATTCAGTGACACCAAAATCCATTATAAAATTTAAAAAAACAACTAATAAACTCTATCAACATTACTTCGGGGGGGAATGCTAATTAATGAGTTGCCTGCAAAAGCTGTTGTTTCATGACTATGAATGTCATTTGATTTATATAGTGGTTTGTTTTTGACCAGATAGAACTTAGAATAAATAGAATATCAGCTCCATCTCATGAAGATCTCTGTCCAGCTGCAGGTGTGAGAAATTACATGAGGTACATTGATTCATTTAGTTTTTAGCCCATATCTCCCATCGATACCATGTAAACATATCGATCTAATATTGGAAGTTCCCATGCTGACATTCGTGAAGACCAGATTGTTTTTTTTTTGTTACACTGAACTATTTATCTCTGAATAAAGCTCAGCTCTCTAGTTTAGAATAAGGAAAGAAATAATTGCCAACAACTTTGATGATGCAGCAAAATAAAATGCATGAATATTGTGATATGCAACTTTTATAGCTAGCAACAGTTAGTCCAGAAAAACCAGTTTGTGAAACTTATTGCACTAAAGGGAGTTTGGGAAGCACAGGACAGTGTTAAATTAAAACCCTTTTCCATGAAAAGTCACAAATATATGCATACCTTACTCTATTTAACTACTTTTTATGAGGCGTTTGGCAGAAGTTGTTAAATTCCACTTCAGCATTATGAGCTTTTTAGTGGTCAGTATTGTGCAGTGTGCACCATCTTAGAGATGAGTGTGTAGAGTTGTTCTTTAGTCAGCAATAACCGGGTCATCATCACATAAAAGCAGATGCTGCAGCAGGTGATAATACAATCTTCATATGATTATCAATCCTCATGAATATTTCATGAATCATGTCAGTCCCGTTTTAAGTGCAGCACAAAGAGCAATGCTTTGAAAGCTCAGGCATGTTCATGATGGTACTATAGGAATGTCCAAAACCTCCTTCATATTTAAGAAGAAGGCGAATCACAGAAATCTACCACCACCACCACCAGAAGCATCACAACACCTGACGAAGACGTTACACTTTCCCCCCCTTTAAACTGCCATCAGCCCCGATGACAGGGACTATGTCACATTCCTGACATGACAGAATACAGGTGAACACTGCTGTATCACTGCTGTTGTTGCCTCACCGACCTATTGGTATGATTCATTTCGAATACTTTGCCCCCTCCACTTATTTTCATTCTGTCCTGACATCAGGTTTTCTTTTGGACCACTGGTGCCACTTGACACCAATCTCCCGTGTGAGGATTGGATTTCGTGTAACCATTGAGCTATGAACAGCCTATGGCAGGGTTTTATTGATGAACAGCAAATGTTACAGCCATCCTAGAGTAGTGCGAACATGGGGGGGGAAATGCCACCACCCTGTTTTCCCAATTTTATGTCCTCTCCTCTCCATTCTGTGCCATTTTTAATGTATCCCTAGTCCTGTATCAATAAAATACTTCTACGTGTATGTTTATACAGATAAACTGAAGTAAAGTCTCTCTTAGAATTGCTCCTTTTCCAACAATTTGCCCTCCTTGAGCAGCCACAAGGACTTTTTTACAGCTTGTTTGGTCTACAATTACTCATTAAATGCATTGAGCTGTGTTCACAAACTCACATACCAAGCCATATTTTGCAGTGACCTTGTAGTACAAATATACTAGAATACTACCAATACACAGCACCAATATACACAATTCCACAGCAAAGCGACCACAATGTCCAGCATTTTTGAAGTAATGTTTTTGCGCGTGTCATCCTGAGATCAATGTTTGTAGATCATTGCTGTAAGATTTACGACGCCAAAGGGGCTAATCACACGGAGAATGTGATGTCATCTAAGTACCCCCATGTGTCGATTATGTCAAAAATCACACATGCGTGCGCACTAAGCACATTCACAGACTCAAATAGTGTGGGCTGAGTGCAGACCTTTCCTGTGGAGGACAATTTTTGAGCATGAAAAATTAATTTCTATGGATTTGTGCTGCTGAATTATTAAACCAACAGGCTGGAAATTACCTGAAACAGATGGGCTCTAACTAGGAGACAAGAATGCTGATATACAGCCTCTATAAATCTCACACACACACTTTCAGTCCTCAGCACATGTTGGGCCTGCTCTTCCTGAGGCTCGCCCATAACCATGTACATGTGGACACGTAAGGTGGGCTGTCGGTGAGTGACAACAGGTGTGATGATAGTTATTCTGACCCCTCCCTCTCCTGCTCCATAGATGGCTGACCTATCTGCTGTTGCTGATCCTCGATCTGGTCATTTGTTTGGCCACATGTTTGGGGATGGCTAAGCATTCTCGATGGCTGCTTATCATGTATGTATTCTCTCTCTCTCTCTTTCTCTCTTTCTGCTTGTGTGTGTGTGTGCATTTGCTCTCCCTTCTACACCTGTGTCATTCATCACGGTGGCTATTGTGTTCACTGTACCGCCAACCATCTGACTTCCTTGACACTGGTGCTGCTGCATTCTTTTCCTATTTTCGACGCTATAATGGGCATAGATAAATTCTCAATCAAAGCGATCCGTTTGATCAAGGAAATGTATGTATAACAATAAACAGTTACTGATTTTGTAACCAGTAGCCAGTATCTTTATCCAACAGATGTCTGACAAATCCGTATCCCAGACTTCCCATCCCATTTGTCCTATTTGGAGTAGCCTACGTGTCATCCTTATCCGCTGATGCTCAGGATCTCTCCTCAACATCTCCCTCTGATGGGCCTCACTAATGCCTATTGATCGCCTGAGCAGGATGAGCCCACTCCCTTAACTAATTATTAAGTGCTCTCAGGCTACTTTACTGGTGCTTTCAGATCGGTCTAAGGAGTGGGTTGGGAACTGAAGTCCTTTACAGTCTTTTTGTATCCATCAGACATTCTCGCTTCTTTTCTTTTTTTTTTTTTACCCTTCTTTATGGCCCTGGTGCTTCTTCCTTCAGCATCTACACGCATCCGTAAAATATCTGATATGAGCTTGAGGAACTCAGGTTACAGTCAAAAGGAAGCAAACAAAACAAGAAACTGACCAATCAAAGCATGACGTTGATAGAGTCAAGTGAGTGGTGGCTGATAAATCCTCCCTCTAGAATCCAGCACTGCAGAAAGGAGTAACGATTGACCAAAAGAAATTTCAGCAGTTATCTTTAGCAGTGGCCTCCTGAGGCCGTCACTAAGCTTCTCATTTTTTTTTCTTCGGTACCAGTAAGTAATTTCTGAAGGATATAAAACAATTTTATGAGTCAAGAGCTAACAAGTGAATTCTGGAGTGGGCCACGATTTAATTTATCTTTCTATTGCTTTATAATAAATTGGATTTCAGATGTATGTTCTAATCTACAATGTAGCTGTACAAAGTGTGAATTGGGCATTTGTCTTCCCGGTGGGTAAGGAACAATTCCCTAGAAAAATTCAAAAAGAATACATCAGATTAAGCGAATAAGAAAAACCCATAGATCACATTTACAAAGATTTAACTGATTTATCTTCTTCTTCCTTGTGTGCCTTTATATCCTCCTGTCGTGCTGTCTCTCTGTCTCTTTTCCTGCAGCATCATGGCTTTTGTAATGCTATCTATGATCCTGAGTTGGGCGTCCCTTGGAGCAGACACTGCTACAGCTGTGGTGAGGAAGCATACGCTGTGTTCTGTCTGTTCCTGCTGTAGATTAGAGTCTGATCTAGGGTCTTACTGTTCAAACTTTCACTATTCAAACCTAAAATTGAGTTTTAACCACGTTTGAGCATGACGTGCGGGCTGCCACAATAAAGTACAAACAGCATTTCCAACAGAATTCAAGTGTCGTCACATGATCCAGTCAGCCAGAAAGTCTGCAGATTTTCAGACTGTTGGTTTTTAATGAAACCCAAGGATATTCGGGCAGGAAATAACACTCACTGATAACGATTAATAAGAACTACAGTTGCACAAAGGAAGATAGTAAAGTAGCATCAGAGCTGAACTTTTTTATGAGTTAGTCGCTATCTGTAATGTTTTCGTGGACACCAATTCTGGTTACAAAGTGTGTCTGTATCTGCTTAATTTATCTGTTTGTGCTTCTCTATGGTTAATCATGCATTAAAGTTGATTATAACTCCCTGGCCCACCAGGTTAATTAGCCTCACAGTAAACAAAGCTGTTTCCAGCGTTACTTGCTCGTCCTCCTTTCTTAAAAATATCTTTTACTTGTGCCTACTTTTTTTTATTTTTAATCCTCCCTTTTCAGATAAATTATTTATCCTATGCTGTGTGAACACCACATCTGGTGTGTGTTTAATGGATCGTCGCTGTATTACCTAAACTGATTTGGGGCCCACAGAGTATGTCCCTCCTCCAGATTCCTACCATCCCTCCATTGTTTTTTATCACCTTACTGTCTCCCTGCCTCCCGCCCAGTTCTCTGGATAGTGTCTGTGGATAAGTCCACACGATCTGGCATCTGGGCAGCTGTTTTAAGTGAGATAGTGGCTTGAGAGAAATGAATGCTGACTTAAGTAGAAATTAAACACGAGGGGTGTGAAATGAGGATATGCATGGATGCAGAGCTTCCCTGCTTTGATAAAGCCAGATTACACTTGTTTTTAACTGTTCGCGCAGCTTAGTTCATCTGATTACAGTCGAACATGACCACACATTAAGACCTTTGACCTATCGACCACCTTATCCAGAGTAGTTGAGTGTAGCTTTACTGCACGATGCGTCACTGTAGACTAGTTTGGCTCTATTGAGCTGCTAGGATGCCGTCAGATTATAGGTCAATCCACATGAGAGAAGTGGGTTATGAAAAAAACAAAAAACCAACAACTAAAAAACGTTCAACTTTGTTAATGTCAATTTCAATGTGGAACAGTATGCAAAACATGCACATGAACTTTTTTCACCTATTTGGTTATCAACCAAAAGTGCACGGAGAAATGGAAAATCTTGAAAGGAAGCTACATGATGGTGGTGTCCTAGAAAACGCTCACATTCATACATATTTGATGAGATGCAGCACATAAACAAATTGTCCCGGCTAGTATAATGAGATAGAGAGGCAGGGTTTCATCCCACTAGTGCTTGACATGTTGCTGTACAGTGTATATGAGAAAGTTGACCTAGATAGATAGTCTTTGATTGAGGCTGTCATGAAAAGCATTGGATGCAAGGTTATATTTAGGATAAATGGCACTTCACTGTTTTGAGTCTGCATCATAACATTTTCCTTGACACGTCTGAACTTAATCAATTTGAATGGTAGCCTGCTATGTTCCCCAGCTGTGAATTATGCATGCTTATGGGAAATTATTCTGTTTAAGTGATTCATTTTTGTGCTAAACTTGTTTTTTTAAAGCGTGTCAGCATATTAACCACTCCATATGACCTTGACCCCTTAATTGTTTATGCATGCATATTAGCCACCCACCACGGATGAATTAGTGAGCATGAAAACACTCAGACATGGTCAGCAAAGCACGACATGCTCTACATGGTCAATAAAGCCCACATACCACACACTTTACTATGCATGTTTGAATACCTGTCTCCGAACTCATGCATGTAGATGTTGTAGAGTTGACGGGTACGAAAAACAGTGACAAACAAATGGAGTTTGTGTTGCTGTAAGATGGTCAATAACTGCTCAGTGTCTGTGTCTAATCAGTTCTGATCAATAATCTGGTCAACTGGTGCTAATTCATGCACTGAAAACTACTGCATTATGTATTTTTCCATCAATCTTACTTCGATATTCTGCTCATTGTCTGTTTGTTTACTTATAGGGCACCAGTGACTTCTGCGTGTCTCCAAACAAGTTTATTGTTAATCAAACCAAGGATTTCATCACTGCAGGTAAATAACTACTACACATAAATTACACTCTTACTGCAAATTTTTGTCTCGACATATGAATTATGAAGCTAATTCCTCTCTTCTCCTTTGTCTTTTTCTCCTCCCTCAGACATTGCACACTATTATTTGTTCTGCAGTCCAAATCTACATAACCCGTTCCAAGAGGTATTGAGGAAATAAATGTTCAGTTGTATTGTCACACCGTTTTTCACACTGAAAAATCGTACTTTTTTTCAAATTTTATCTTACTTAAAATTTTACTTTTCTTTTTTTTCGGCAGCTCTATGAAATTAGTCCGCACTGCCAATTTAATTACTTTAGTGATAAAATGTGATCAAGGAACATCTTTTTTTTCATATGTAGGATTCCAGTAATTAGCTACATCCTCTTCCATGTATCTCTGCCATGGGATAATCGCACTAACACTGAGCTTCATTTATTGATTTATTTTTTTATTTTTTTATACATCTGCCCATCACTTCTCCATGAATTATTTATTAAAGCAACATAATACTAACATGCTGCGAAGAGGTAAATGATCAGTGCATTGATTGCACATGCACCAGTCAAAACTTTGAAACCAGTGAAAATGTAGATTTTAACAATATTTTGCTTTATACCCATATATCACAAATACCGAAAAGCTCCCTGGGTGATGACTGATAAGAGTTCAAGTTAAGTACCCTGTTAAATGCAAAGAAAATTGCTCACTGAGCATCACAAAATTGGAATTTAATTCAGGTCTGCTATTGGAAACCACTTATGTTCAAGGATGACATGTGTAACCTTGTATAATAAGCCCAGCCCCTCAATCATCTTTCAATTCCGCTCTTAATTAGGATGAGTCTGCATTTACGTAACTACAGCAGAAACTTAAAAATGCTGATAGATTTGTAGTTGCTGCTTTAAAATGCACAACTGTGTGGTAGTGTAACAGGTAGGGAATATGGAGTTTATAGAGAACCAGGGAAACGAGAGGAAAATGTCTTCTGTTTTACGTTTCTAAGATGGTTTGTGTTCATGTGTCTGCTGAACACATTCAAAGTGGCTTTCTCCCATGACCATCACATTTATCATGGTGTCCTTGGAGGCCTTTGGAGGAAATGTGAAGTACTTGTTTACTTCTTTCACTCTGTAAGGATTGAAGACTCGTCTTTCTTGTCCATCATTCCACTGCTACATCATGATGTTTAAGTCAACATTATCATGGCTCTACTCCTTATATGTTTAAAATGTATATAATTTATGTGTCAAGGATGAGTTTTATGTTGAATGCATTGAGCAAATTCATGTAGGCTCAACCCATAAACAGTAATTATTAAAACCTGCATGTTTAGCTGCTGCAGTCACCATTTAGGGATTAATATAATTCCTGTTAAGCAGAGAGGGATCATCTTTTCTCTGATGGCCCAGTTGATGTAAATATTGTTCTTCTGTTTATGCTTAATATTGAGTGCAGGTAATGGGATGGGGATACAGAGATGGGGTGGGAGGATAATGAAATGCATCTTCAGCTAAGAGCATTAACACCAAATTATTTGATCCCATGCTGCTGTTAAACAGCCCTCTCCTTAATATGATCCTGTCTTTGTTTACGCCGGATGCCTGTGCTCGTGGTGTGGGTGGGTGATTATCTTCACAGTCCTTGACAATCTACCAGCAGTCCCTGACCACCATGCAAATCCAGATCCAGGGCTTGCTGCAGTTCTCAGTGCCTATCTTTCCTACTGCTGAGGTGAGTGGCAGGCTGACAGAGCAGACGTGAGACAGTAGAGGGGTGTGTTTCACTTATGCCTCTTTTATACTTTGTTATACAGAGAGATCTTTTGGGGATCCAGCGACTGTTGAACTCCTCTCAGTCCAATCTGCATCAGCTAACAGCCTTGCTGGACTGCCGTGGGCTACATAAGGTAAGGTCAGATTCAGAGCAAGAGACCTGGTAATAGCTCTGCTTTGCAGTATAGCTCAAAGCCAGTTCACGGATTTTAAACTTCATCACCATGTACGTCCCTGCATTGACATGTATGTACACTATTACACTTGTCGGTACGCTTTGTATCCTCCAGACAGACTCCATTCACCGCCCTCAGGTTTCACAGTTCAAATCTGAGTTTATACTTGCAGTTTTTACTCTCTAACAGAATATATTTGGGGATGTAAATGGTTGGAGGTGTCTGGGTTGAAAATACTCTTACTGCCCATGGAGTGTGATATCAGATGTTGGATTTGTAGAGTATCTGTATATAGATTTCCTTTGGAAATTTAAATGCCGTTAATCTATGTCATTGTGTAACAAATGCCTTGAGATACATTAAAGAGGAGGTGGTTTAGGGTTTGCTCTGTGCTGCTTTCATTGGCAGTGCAGTCCAATTTTAGAGGGGTGTGGCTGTGTGTGGGGCCACCATTTGTAATAGCAAAATCCATTATTTTTACAATTAACTTTAAAGAAATGACTTATTACAACATTACACAATCTTCTTCCTCTTTCCAAGGCAGCTTTCTGGCTCTGTGATTAAAAAAACAACAAAGAAAGCAAAATTACAAAATGTGTCATCACAAACTTATCAGAGATCCAGCATGGAAAAGAAACAAATTGTTCATTATTGTTTAAAGTCGATGCAAGTCTCTGCTCTCAGCGCTTTGATGACTTTTAGCTGTTTTTTCCCGAGGAGCAAATAAGGAAGTGAGACAGGAGGCTGTGGGTTTTAATTAAGATTTAACCTGTTCATGGTCGTGAAATGCAATATCATGGGTGACAAAGTCGAGAAAATCGAGTCACCCTAGGACTGTGAATAAAAAGATATGGGAAAAGTACAAATGTGTTTGTGTTTGCTTCCAGGATTTTGATACATTTGGGGACAACGTTTTGACTCCTACCTGATTATTTGGGGACAGGTGCCTCATTTGGGACAGAAATGTTGTCCCCAATCACATTAATTCCCCAAGCATTTTAGGGAATGAAGCCATGAAATGTCCCCAGAAGTTGTGCTCATGTTCAAGGTGTTCATCATATTTATCTTACATCATCACAGTTTATCTTTAGTTTATGGAATTTGTTCTGCTCTGCAGGCAAAGGACATTTTTATCACCTCTGGGTCTTTCTATAGTGTCTGAAAAGAAAGCTGCTGTTAGTCAAAAGTTAACACTTGTGTTTTTATTACCAAACTCTGACAATTTACTGAACTATACTGCATAATGTGTGTGTCCAACCCTCTAGGACTACGTGGAAGCTCTGATGGGTGTGTGCTATGATGGGGTGGAAGGGCTCCTCTACCTCACTTTGTTTTCTCTGCTGGCTGGCTGTGCACTGTGTGCCATGTTGTCTGCAATTTTCCGCATGTGGACACTAATGGGGAGCAGGTCAGCACCAACAGACAGCTGTATCCCTTTATGCACTGCTCCCTTTGCATTCCTGCAAAAGGCTAACACGTGTCTCTCCTCTCTATTTTTGTCTTTGTGTTTGTTGCTTTGTGTGTATGTGTCTGTCTGTGGCTGTACATACGGGTGTACGCTTTCCTCCAGGGACAGATACTATGGCGACATCGATGAAGAAGATCCTTTTAACCCTGAAGTGCGCCGGCTGTCTTATAACACAGGAAGGTCCAACATCCACAGTTTCTGTAGCTACAATAGCAGCCTGGGCAGCCAGACCAGCCTTCATCCCCCTCCACAGGCAGCTTCTAATTCCACGCCCTCCACTGAATACATGTAAGTGCCTACGGAGGAGAATAGATTTAATTGTATCTGACAGTGTGTGGTTTAATCATCTTTTTCCATCTCTGTCCCAGGAATCAGTCCATGCTGTTCGGAGGGAACCCGCGATATGAGAACGTGCCACTGATAGGGAGAGGATCTCCACCTCCCTCGGTGCGTTGACCCCATAAGGCCCTTGTGTTCCTCATGTGATGATGATGATGATGATGATGATGGCACTGCTGACTTGTTACTGCTGCTGCACAAACAGGACGATGAACAGAAGCATCATATGCATTTACCGTGCCCATAATCTTTCATTATTAATACACAGTGAATGGAGTAACTGGTTTTGATGCTGCTCAAGTGATGGAAGACTGCTCTCTACTGGCCACTAAATGAACTGCAACAGTTTTTGTCTGACGTCTTCCCTGTATGCAGACCGTCTTACTACTAAGCTTTAAGCACATAGTGATATCCTTCTCACCACAGTCTTGGATTATATATCTGATTCTTACAGGATAAGGATTTATTCAGTCTAAAGGCTAGAGCATACATTTATGTATGTGTGAAATCATCAGGGGTTAACGGTGGATAAAGACAGCAGATCAGACATTGACATTTAACAGTATCATATTTCTTTGGTATGAGGTTCAACAAAACAGTAGGAGCTAAAACCAAGTTGAACCAAGTAAATTTGAGTTTAAATTTAGACAAGCCCCCCTCTGTTCTGATTTGAGCCCTCAGTCACAATCTCAGCTCTGGCCAGTATCGATGAATACTGATGTACACTCTTACATGAAGGGGAGGGGTAGCTTTTGTTTGTCTTCCTGTCTCAGTCCTTGAACTAGTGCATGAGCATCATTACTGTCGGCTGATAAAGATTTATTTGAGAGTGAATGTTTGAACCACACATCCTCACTCATTTTACGTTGGCCCAAAAAAATTAGAATTGGGTTATATTCTGTTATATTATGTATGCCTGTATTTGTTCATTTGAGATGGTTGAAACTTGAAGAATAGATATTAACATCCAATTACAAATATCCATACACATTAAATAGAATGTCGTTTAGCAGAATATGCATCTACTATTTAGAGGACATGTTTAATTGTTTACCGGCATTGTAGGTATTCTGCGAATGTATTCATGTAAGCAGTTGGACAACGGGGAAGCCTATTTGGATGAAGCCTATTATTTTGTAACAAACTTTTTATTTACATTATTATACTTAGACTTTTAAAAACAGTAAGTTGTACCTCTTGGACCTATTTTGTATAAATTATTGATTGATTTTCATTCTGCTCCTTCAAAGTGAATGCGATCTTTCCTCTGTAAAAAAAAATCCAACCTAATTCTATGCAGAATGTTTTGTCCTGTACTCTCTTCTAAAAAGCCACAAAAAGCTCTGCACGCCAGCTGTGTGACTTTTTAGCTTGTGGCAATGTTGTAGCTGTGCGAGTGTAACTTCATCCGTGGCACCATTCCTACTCCTCTCATCTTTTCACATTGTCTACCCAAATTGCACCATTACATTCAAACTACACCCTAATTCACAAGCCCCTTATCAAAGAACAATTTATAATCAGAGGCCTTGAATTTAGATCCTCAAAACCTTAAAACATCTTATTGATTCACTCCAAAGTTCATATTCAAATGTACTAAACTTTTTTTTTCTCCCTTTCAGTATTCACCCAGTATGAGGACCACCTACCTAACTATGACTGATGCCCAGATTAGACACTTTGGGACTGACTTGCAGGTGTAATTACTACATAATGAATCCTCTTCAGGGATGCACTGTCTGGGACACTGGAGTCTTTCCAAAGAGGCATAATCCTGTATAGCAAAGCTGCAGGCTGCTCTCCCAAACTGAGACAAGAAAGCAGGCTGTTTGAGGAACTGTCTCAGTAAAACACACATGCAGTGCTTTCAAAGTTCTGCATGTAAATTTAAACATAGAAGGTCTAAACAGTTTGAAGACTCTGAAGAATGTTGTTGCTATAATGATTTACAGAATGACTGTTGATGAAATATCAGCATTTCTCTTGCACCAACTCTTGTGTTGTGATGTGAGGTGTGCTGAGAAACTCTTTAGGTGGTTGCAAATGACATTGTAATTTCACCAAATCCTCAGTGTTTGGGAGTATTTTTTTCAACTTTAAAGCCTTTAAGCATTTATTCGGTGTAAATTAACACACACTCATTATAACCATAGATGTCAAAAAGGCACATCAGAAGTTCAACCGCTGTCATTTTTGTGAATCCTTACTTACAAACTTACAAACCATGCAACTTAACTGATCAAAGGTATGTTATTGATTGAGTGGAGCCTTGCACAGGAGGCTGTGATAAAATGTCCATTAGCCACATGTTGGGAATCATATCAAATACCATTGTCGTATGAAAGGCTAAACAATGACGCTACTCAAAGAATATACTATTCATGATCATTTTTATTACAGAAGACAAATGTGTTTTAGTTAGCTGTTTCTACACATATTAACTGTCAACTATTTAAGCACTTCTTCCTGTTTGTATTATTGTATGACTTGTTTATCAAGGCTGATCAAATATAAGTCACATTAGAAGATAATAATAAAGATAGCTTCCTGTGTTATAATAAAGTCACATGTGGAACATTGGATTAAATAAATACCTCACAGATTGAGAACTGCTACTGAGGCAGTATGTGCTGTAAAGCAAAAAAAAAAGCTTCAACATAGTAGTAGTTTAATATTTTATATTTGTTAGATAATTTGGCATCATGACACACTGAGTGACTTATAAAACAAATTGCCTCCAGTTAGCTGCTCTGCAGCTGATAAATAATTTCTTTCCTTTGATCTACCCACTAGGTATGAGGCTGTCGTGGACTGTTTGAATGTTCTTTTTAATGATGGACAATTTGCTATGTGCTGTTTCTGTTTGATAATGTATCAGACTTTGATGATTGGTGGGACCATAAAGTGCAGGTATCAAACATTTGTATTCATGTCTCCCTGTTCTAACTGTTTATTAATTTTAAATAATTGTTGATGTTCACTCTATAGAGCTCAATACTAATGCAACAATGGCAGCAGTGACAGTGTTGACTTGTGTGCATAGTTCATCTATAAATAAGCACACAATAGATCCAGAAATTAATGCAAATATGGGCATTTGTTGCTGTCATTGACACTGAACAGAACCAGAAACATGACTATTAAAGAGATCACTTAGAGCCACTTCCCATGGTTTACTGAGCTTTAAAATGTTCTCCTTTTGAGATTTACCTCTAGTATTTAAGGAAACGACTATGTCAATTTTTTGTGTACTACAATGTTATATGCAACGCATCGACCTAAATAAATATATAAATAAGAAAATAAATGACAACGCCTTTAAATCACAGAAAGCGCATGTTCAGTGTCCACTCGCCAGGGGGTGCTAGAGTATTTTTCCTCTCAACAGTAACAGGTGAATCCGAAATGTGCATTGAATTATAATGGTTATTAGTCACAAAGTCTTACGGAAAAAAACTAAAACGATATGTCCTACAAATCACAGAGGAAAGTGGAGGATGGGCTCAGTTGCGCAACCACCCCATGTCCCACACATGAACACAAAATGAGTGCAGCTCTTCCAATGCAATTCCATGTTGAAACGTGCGTAGGGTTTATCCTGCCTCGCTTGCCGTAGGAAACACGGAAGTACGTCGATGTGTATGTATTAGCCCGTTAGCCCGTTAACCATTTTAGGTTGTTTATTGTCATGGCAAAATGTGTAACAGCCTGTGATATTTTGTCTGTTAACGAAGGGATTCTGGCTGGGATGTGGTTAAATAATGGGAAATGTTTTTGGGAGAAAGGGTCAACCATCGCGAGTAACGGAACAGGACAAAGCTATTTTGGTGAGTTGCTTTGAGAAGCAGTAGCAGATTAATCTACTGAAATTACATTACATAAATAGTTGCCAAATTGGCTAAGCACTTCTATGCCACTTAGGCATGAGTTCAGCTTGGACTATGTATCCACACCTGCGTTTAACTTAACTTAAATTCATCTAGCCTGGTCAGAAATAATGTTCGGTTTGTTCAAACTAAAGTTATCTGTCTACCTCAGTGTAATGATGGGATAAACTGTAGCCACGTTTTTTTTTTTTTTGTTAAATATGCCTATAGCAAGGCAAATATTATGTCAACCTTTTCCATAAGCTATAGATTTTTAAATTCTAATAAAAAATCCTTTTATTCTAGATGTATGAGTATATTTTACATATATTTGCACAGAATGCATATTGGTATATTTGATATCTTTGGAAAGCATTTCACATTTGAAGAGAGTAGCTGTTACACATTGACTGTCTGTTCCTACTTTGTTTAAAGAGAGCTGTAAGATGTTCTGTTTTGTCTATTTGTAGCAACTGAAACAGCAAAGAGATAAGCTGAAGCAATACCAAAAGAGAATCACGCTCCAGCTGGAGAAAGAAAGACTTCTTGCCAAGCAGCTCATACAAGATGGCAAGAAAGAGTAAGTGCCATAGATCGATACAACAGACACATAGACTGGTATTAGACAGGCCATTGAGATTAATTGTTATTTTACCCCAGGTAGATTCCAAACTCTTAGCAATGAACACTGAGACTATTACCTACTTATACAGAGAGCCTATTAAGAGTAACACAGAGTTTCAATTCTTGTCTTCTGTCTCACCTCATTATTAGTGCAAGTTTTGTATTCATTTTTATTTTAGCTTTTGCTTGGTCTACAAATTGCAAGGAACATCCAGATGTTGTATTTCTGGTTTGCATTTGCATTGTATTTCAAACCTTGAATACAGCAAGGCTCTGTATGTCAGTGAGGAAGTTAGTTATGGATGAGTTAAGCGTATTGCTTATTATTGTTGTTCTTAATTTTATGTGTTGTGAGGGTTTTTTTTAATGTTTTTTTTCTTCTTTTTTTGTTACTGCAGGAAGGCATTACTCCTTCTCAAGAAGAAGCGGTATCAGGATCAGCTTCTAGACAAGACTGAAAATCAAATTTCAAACTTGGAACGCATGGTAAGAACTTTTTTATGTATATATTAAGTTGTTATCACAGACTTATATTTAAAGTTTACAATAGTGGCATTGGGTCCCATGACTTAATATACAGTGGCTTTTTCTCTGAAATTGAAATAATGTGTTTTTGTGTTGTGTTAATTAGTAAGTCAGTGAAGCTACATTGGAATGTTGATCATGATGGGTTTTTTATTTTATTTTTATTGGTATACATGTATGCAATGTTTTACATGTCAGCATTTATCAACAGGTCCAAGATATTGAGTTTATGCAAATTGAGATGAAAGTCATCGAGGGACTGAAGGTTGGCAACGATTGTCTGAAGAGTATGCACAAGGTATATAATTGGTTTTTGTCTCCAGTCACAGATGTAATGTGTCTGGGCTTTCGATATAAGAGAATTGTTTTGTTTTTTTCCAAAATTCTTTTTACCCTGTCAACATTTTTTCGTGATAAGCACACTTTCTTTAATGCAATCTTGGATTAGAATTGAGCAGCACAGAAAACATGTGGCTTCTGTTAGCATAGCCGCTGCTGCACGTTGTTTGAAGATTAAAGGATTAAGAAGCAAAGCCTTGACTACAGGAGTGTGAGTGTTGCACATTTGTGGGAAGAGTGCAGAGATCTTGTTCTGGAAAATTCTGAACCAGACAGAAAAACTAAATAATTGAGAACACTTTAAAATACATATTAGGAGACTATTACTATATAACAAATATTTTTTTTCTAACCTATGTGTCTGTTTCTTGTTTGTGTCAGATCATGTCCATAGAAGATGTGGAGCGAATCTTGGATGAGACACAAGAATCCATTGAATATCAAAGGGTAAAGTTTGCTAGCTGTCAGACAATAACAACTCCGCAGAATTAGTTGTTAATAATAATAATAATAATAAGTTTGAATGTGGAACGATTATTTATTTACGTTGTTCTTTTGTCTGGTGAACATAGACCTTGTAGGACGTCATATTTTTTATGTGTTTGAACTTGCACAACTTCAGTTTTACTGATAGAACCACCGGTGGGCCTAGCATAGTTGAAGAGGTTGCTTATGCTTATACCCAGACAGTATGAAATAAATAAATCATGTAGGTGTCAGTGTGCTATCGTCCAATTCACATTTTCTACTCTTGTAGCAAATAGATGAGCTGTTGGCTGGGGCTCTGACTCAAGAGGATGAGGATGCTGTTCTAGCAGAGCTGGAAGCTATCACTCAGGTGGGTGTTAAGTAGAGTTTGTCGAGCGATAATGTTAGCTGAGCAGGTATGTTTTTTGTTCTCCCTCTAACAGCCCACATCTCTGTGACATACAAAAAAGGTATTTCAGTGCTATAGTGCTGAAAGCTTCATAGTTGAATGAAGTGTTGATGTCACACTGTAACTCTGCTTGTCATTATTCTGACCTCAGATTGTTTTTTTATACAGAGCTCAGTCTCTTTAGAACGGGTAGTCATTTTAGCAAAGTTAGAATAATTGTGAAGAGACACAGTAGACGCTTTTTTGTGTAATAATGGATTATAATTAAGACTCGTGAACACAATTTGCTTGATTCATAATAATTACCACCCCAGGAATTGACAACCAATGACACACATTCCCAGCCCTATCAAACTGCACAAACTACTGTTTCACAGTGGGACGGAGTCACTGAAGATCAGTCTGGGTTTGCGGCAATTATACTCATTAAAATTTGAACAATCATGTTGCACAGTAAATAATTATATTTATTTAGGATATCATCTGATGGAAAGCAAATGAAAAAATATGATGACAAAGGGGGAATCACCAACATCACCTGTCAAATAATATCCAGAATTTTTCTGGACATATCCTGACTGTACAGATGGGTCTTATGTTGTTAATATTCTGAAATGCAGCCTAAGCGTTACCTCAGTCATAATCCATTTGTTTATCCGTTGAATGACTTACCTTGTGACCATAGAGCCACTTAATGTAATCTGGCAGCAGTTGCAAAAAGCAAACAACAGCATTTTAAGCTTCTCTAGTTGGTCAGATTCCATAAACTATGGTGGTATTATCCTCCCAGACCAGGAATATGTCCCCCATCAACAAGAGTGAATTTAGATTAACCTCTGTTGTCTCTGTCTCCCACTAAAACAGGGTGAAGATGTAGCACTTCCTGAGGTCCCCACTGAGCCAATACCAGAGGGCCCTGAAGCAGCTAAAGCTGAACCAGGTACTATAATGTTCAACTTGTTTTTTTCACTTTATTACGCATTTCATACAATGTATAACTTGCCGATGTCAGACTGTACTTCCTTTGACTTGTATTTGTCTTTTTTTAGAGAGAAAAGAAGAGAATATCAAGCAAACCAGACAAATGTTGGCAGCCTAACTGAATTTAGTCTTGATATCCTTGCACTGAGCTCACACTTGATGGATTTACTGACATTCTTTTACAGTATTTTATCCTTAATTGTTAGTAGGTAAAGGGGAGTGCTGTAGAAATAAGTGCACCTTTACGCATTTTAAAGGATTAGCACTGTCTGTATTGTCTGCTCCTCTGAACTAACAGTTTTTTTATGTCTCATTTGGAATAGCAAATTTCAATGTAACTGTATTGGTTATGACATAACTTATTGACGATGCTAATTTTTAGCTGTTTTACATATTAAAGCTCTTAATGACATCATTGTGTTTTTGTGGGTTTTATTCCTCAAACGTGTAAATATTTAAACAATGAAGGTCCGTCTCTCTTCTCATTGCACAATTTCATTGCGATTATATTGTTTTTGTTTTTCTTAAGCACCACACTCCTCTGGGTTGAATCTACAGTATGTATCAAACATTGTCCAGAAGGTGGCACTCTTTCCAGGTTCCTGCTTTCCTCCCACAAAATAGGTTTGTCTTCATTCACAACCCACCATTGATATGTGGTTATTGACAGAAAGTAGGGAGCTCATGTTGTTTATTTGTGGGAGTCATTTAGACAAGAAAGCCAATACAGTATTTACAATCCTACACTCAGTGGGCGCTTCAGACTGTAATTAGCATGTACAATGCAGCTAACACAAATTATCCACTGTGAGAAAAACATCACCTATGGTGTTACTGAAAACAGTATGACTTGCTCACAGCCTTACATAATGCTATTGTTTACATAAAGTTGCTCTGTATATGTGAAGAAGGTGAGAAACTTAATGGTGATAACTGCACAGGTCTTAATCGCAGTGCACTTATCCATGATAAATGCATTCTGAGCCTTACTGACCATCTGCTTATTTATTTAGAAATTTGAACCTGTCCATGCTTATGATAAATTATGTCAAATATGTACACCATACAGTTGAGAACAGAACATATTTCAGATCTTTTTATTTTATATTTATTGTATAACTTCATCCCCATGTGCACATTATTTGGTCAATATTATTCAAACAATATTACAGAAAATGATATATATGTGTGTGCATATATGTATATACTGTGTATATATAATATACATATGTTGTGTTATGTTATGTTGTTATATAGTTTAATGCTGTGTTTTGTGTATTGTGCACTTTGAGAACACGAAGATTAGCTCGATAACATTGTGCACCGTATTTTCCTCCCATTCTTCACTTTAGCAGCGTTTGGGACCGTGGTGTTTTCCGCGTGATCTGTATGATTTCTTTTTTTTCTTTTTTCCTTTTTTTTTTTGGCTGTGTTCTTACAATTTTCACTGCCACAATACACGTAAAACGCGTACTTCAGACAAGAATGTGCGTACGTCGGCCTGTTTGTTCAGTTTATCTCCAGTGATTGGCAGTCTCATGGGTGTTTCCTCGCTTTTATGTTGGGACTCTGCTGAATGAAAACCCGACACGAAACAGAAACTCTTAAGTGGGCAAACTCAGGAACAAAGATGATAAAATGATATTCCGATGTATATTTTATTCACTGTCATACTGCTGCAGTGTGAAATAACGTGCAAAATGTCACGGCGCCCCTTTTATTTGAGTTCTCACTTTATTTTCGAGCACTTAAACGTCCGATTTGAATTGTAAAAAATCCGAGCTTTGGAGGAAGCCGTGAATGCAGCATGAAAGCCGACTGTCAGCTATGTAGAGGGAAGGTGTGTTTAGTTGGAGTGGGGTTTCTAGAGCGCAGCATCGTTTCACAGGCGTGTTGCCTCGCCCATTGTTTGACCAAACTCGTGCATTTACCTATTTCCTTTCATTCTTTACTTGGATACATTTTTAAGGAAAGTACCGTTTATGGTCCTGGCTGAAGATTTCAGGATGTCTCGCACCGACGAGGTTCACCGCTTGACGGAAAACGTCTACAAGGTACTGTTCAACTAATGCATAAAGTTTTCAGATTATATGTGAGCATAAACATTTCATCATTCAGACTGATACCGTGGTCCCACATTTAAGGATGTTGTAGTATTCATTGTTACAGACGGACTCAGAACCTCTGCATGTTGTTCGGTAATCTCTTAAGGGAGAGGCGCAGTAGTCTTAGCGCTCTGTTGGTTATTGACTCTTTGATCAATCGTAAATTTATTACATTTTCTCTTTTGAGTTTATTCTCTTCTCATCGCTATATATTATACAGTTGTTGCGTGACAACTGTTTCACAACCAAAGCAAGACATTTGAATCAGAAAAAAATGCCTCCGCCTGTGCATATTCTCTCTCTGTCTCTTTCTCTCTCGCTATCTCTGTCTCTCTCTCTCTCACATACACACACTCACACACTCCTATATCTAATGTATTCATTGCCAGCTTCTTATGCCTTCAATCGCCAGTATCATTTAATAATTTAACAGAGTTTCAGATTCCAATGGTTGTGTACATTTTCCTTGAGGGAATTCCAGAAGTCAATGTTTGACAAATAGATGAGGCTGGGCTTCTCTGTTGCAACAAGTAAACATTTTCCCTGTGGGGATTCAATCATTCAGACCTGCTCAGGCAAAAAGTGAACTTTGCCCCCATTAATATTCATTATTTGGAAGTCTGATTCCACATCTTGATTTAAAATGGATCTTGTTGCTAAGAATTTGCGAACAAGTCTGGGGCATAATTACAGAAAAGCCCAATATTCGGATCAAAGACTGGTAGAAACAGTACTATCGTTACTGGTGCCTCAGATGCACTGTAAGATAACTACTACAACTCTCTGCATGTCACAGTATCCCTTGTTTATTGTCTTTCACATGTTTCATACCTGAGAGCACCTGTTGCTGGTAGTGAAATGTTAACAAAACCAGATGTAATGGGGGCACCTCATAACACCTATGAGGACACCTGTGTGCATTGTCATTTTTCCAATCTCAGATTTCCATCTTGATCAGACCTAACTGACACCAACAAAGTTTTTCACTTATATTCCTTGATGTATGCCATGTAAGCCTTAAGTTTGTCCCCACTATGCCTCTTTTAACCACCCCGCCCCCAAAGCCAACAGTAATTGCCCTAAAAGAAGGCCAGAGCACAAGAACAGGAGGGGAGCTGCTCACTCGTACACAGGGAATAGACATCTATAGACATCTATCAAAAATGAGGTCAGATGAACAGAGACGTGTCAGAGGACTGACTGGCAAGAGCTTCTTTTAGAGCCAACAAGGGAAGTCAGTATTTCCACAGCTATTTCTGGTCTAATAACCCACAGAGTATCCTTTTTCATGGGTGATATCCTGGTTTTGTGTTATAAGTGTAAAACCTGGTTGGGTTGTTAATCTACACCAAGACATTGTTGGTGATTGATTCTTAAATCTGTGGGTGAATCCTTGAGATTCTTTCAGAGATTGTCCAACAGACAGCATGGTCTCTGTGTCTGGGGTGGGGGTACCCCATCAGATCCCTGACAGCAGGCCCATTGATGGGCGGTGAAGTGGAGACAAGAGTTTCTCATCCACACCAGAAATCTGACCTGCTGGCAGGTCAGACAGAATGTGTAGTCACAGTTTGTTCAACACTCATGATTCGTCCTCCAACATTGGTGGAACAGAAAGTTCATTCTTTCTTCTTCTGTGTTGTTATTCTTAAAAAAAATGTGTTCACTTTTCGATTTGCTCACTCGCGGATGTGAATCAGGGCTATCAAGAAAAATTGATTATAATCAACTGCTCAATTGAAATAAAGTAGATCAAATTTACACTTAATCGATTGTTTACCAAAAAAGCCAATGCAAAAATAATCAATAATGACAGCCCGAATGTAAATACCATCTGTCACAGTGTCTGTCTCAGTGGGTGCAGTCTGTAAACTCTCAACTGCATTTGGGAAAGCATGTGTTGATTCTTCAATGTAGGGCAACCAAATGGGGTTTGAGTGCTGAGTGTAAGTGTCGAGATAATGTAATCATAAATAGTATAATGGGTGATTAAGTTAAGGTTCAGCAGCCTTTGTCTGAGAATACCATTTAGAGGTAGAAAAACTTAAAAAGTATTAATCATTTCAAAATCTGGTGTAATGTTACCGTTTAGATTCAATTCCAGCTGTCCATTCAGTTTAGCGAAAAATAATCTCATATAAAGAAACTGCTTGAGATAACCAAATAATAATTATTGTGTCACTCCATAATCAAGCTATGTACCACGGCAGTAGTCCAAATACCACCCAGTAGCAATATGGGTGGAGTCACTGTTTTTCCCCACTGGTAATTTCCTGTTTGAAAGTTTTTAGCATAAACATGGTTCGCTGGATAAGTGATACAATGGAGACTGCCAGCATGGATTATGTATGTTTCATAATTTCATACTTTTTCTCCCAGTTTGGTTTGCGGAATGCCACTGTTAACTGCAGGACCCATGAGCCAAATCAAGAGAAATCATTCTAGAACATGCATGAATCTTTGGTTCAGTGAGACATAAGCTGTATTCATCTAAAAAGTTACCCACTAACACCTTCAACTTCACATGTAAAATCATGTCAGCCCTGATTGACTTGAGTAGCTTTTTTCACACTGCAGTGCACATTGGAAAGTGAAGTTGACTTTTCCCCTAAAACTTTCACGGATTTGCACCTTTTGACTGGTACAGTTTATTTTTTGCAATTGCAGATTATGCAACCTGAAGAGGATTAGGTGCCTTCACTTGTCAAAAAATGTGCTATTGGCCATTCACCTAAAATTACGCACATGGAAAATGAATAGAATTTCTGGCTGCCGTAGATGACTCCACTTATCCACTCCATACACATTTGAATTCCTCCATTCGGTTATTGTTTTTTTTTACTATACACTCATGCATGTCTCTTTACCTTTGCCTTTAAGGTAGAGAATGACATGAGACGCAGCACACAGGATGGATGCAGTGTCACTGGAGCCAGTAGTTTCACAGATGCTGAGCCATCACAGGAGAGAAGATGGGGGCTACTGCACTGTTGTGACTCATGTTGTTTCAATTATGTGTGCTGTTTGTTCAGCAGGGCAGGGATCGTAGGCACAGCGAGAGCAGGTCTTATGATTCTTGATCTCATTGAGAGGATTGTTCATTTCGTGAAAAGGCCAGGGGCGCACCTCAGTTTAAAGTTTTTAGTTGGTTTTTTTGGGATGTCTTTGTTTTAATCAGCAAGGAAGTCAACCATGAACAGGCAGCGTGATCCTCTGTGACTCACTTCAATTCTCCTCCCTCACATAGACGGGCGATTCCAGACATGGAGATCGGCATCAAGTCATTTCCACACTGACAGGGCGAGACTGATACTTAAGACTGGCACTCAGTGCTTGTGTATGTGTGTGTGTTGGTGTGTACGCTACAGTGATCTCCACCAGCTGGTCGTGTCACGGGGTGACTGAGAGACGTGGTGCCCGGGGTCAAGCCTCTTAACATCCTAAAGGATCAGGGCCGACCCGGCTTGGCCCATGGGGTGAAAATGATTAAACAAGAAAGCCAGAAATGCGAATGCAAACTTTTGTTTCCAAAAGTAAAGTATGTGTTACATTAGAGGGACAATGTGAATATACCTTGATACTATATAACGTTTATTTGTATTTATTTTGCGTGTTTGTCATAGGGAGTGTTGCAAGTTTTCTACCTGATACATACAGTGTTGTGTTCGAACACACCCTGACAGGTAAGGGATTGGAAGGGTGTGCCTTGTCTTTACCAGCCCTCAGGACAACACTCTCATTCCCATGTTGCACCACTCCCTAAGTGTCAACACAGTTAGGAAAATGGTGAATGTAATTTTCTCAAATGGCTGATATGAAGAAAACAAAATAGTCATTTGATGTTGACGGTAGTTACACCGAGAAATTTACACACTCTGCAGCCGTATGATCTTCAGTGTCATCATTGTGAAACTGCTCCCAGAGGCCTGTGACAAAATTCTAAATGAGAAATCCACTTATTTGATATTACATCATTGTCTGCCTCTCTGTTGCAGCATTGTCACGATGTTCACTACACTCAAATGAATGACATTCTGATGACGATAAGAGGACTGTAGTTTCACCACAGTCTCATGTGGGAGATCTGAACAGGTGGTCTCTTAGCAACAATGTGCCATTATTCCTATGTGTTTCTGTCATATCGTTGTGCTAAAAGGCTTGCGATTTGTGAAGGGGCAAAGAGAAAGAAATGGAGAAGGAGGTAGCAATTTTTGGCAAATGTTAAAGCTGCATTAATTGATGGCAAATTATTGCAGCAGATGGAAAATGTTCTCTAAAAATCCCCATAAAAGGATCCAGTGATGTCTCTCATTGAAAGCTATAGACAGAGCACAGTGTTGTCACCCCGTGGTCTTACATTAAAGAAGCAGTTTGGAGTTAGTACCACTTTTTGAATATAAACCATCCTGCAGCACATTTAGTCTTTCTAGCATTATATCACATCGGGCACCATTTCCCTTATATTGCATTTAATGGAGTTTAAAAACACTTCAGCTTCTGAACATCTGCCCCCAGAATATACAGTTTCAACAAGTTTATGTCTTTATGTCCTGGAGTTCTGAAAAGATTGCATTATGCACTGCAGGAGATGGCATAACATCCATTGCTCGTGGAACTGCAGATTTGTTCTCTGTGCCTTTGACTGCGATGCAGAGAGAGGACTATTGCTCCACACACCCACCTTCACTGCACGTCCGGGGGTGGATGGTTTGGAGATATTCTCTCTTTTCTTTTACTCATCACTGCTTTTTCAAGGGCAGAGACCGGAGGTGTTCTGAATCTGAGGCTGTGCTGTGTTGAATGGGTTAAGAAACCGTGCAGCCCTGGCTGACAGATGAGGTTGCTTTAAAATCTATAGCTGTCATAAATACTTGATTGTAATTGAATAATCACATCTAAAAAAACTCAATGAAAAATTCACCTCATCGAGTATTTGTTGATGTCACATCTTACATCACCAGAAGACCACATGGAAGAAGATTTAACGCTATGATGGAAGGCTGAGATAGGGCGGATGACAGTTCAATCAAGAAGATGCATAAAATATCAGCTAGGAACATTTAACACTAAGACCAAGAGATAAAACAGCTGTGTGTGTTGACATGGCAACAGAGAGCGTAAACGTCACAAAAGCACAATGTCTATGCAAGACGCTAACCAGCTGCGATGTCTCTGACAAGCTGCCACTTCGCCAACTAACAGCTTCATATCTGGTGTTGTGATACTGTTAAGCCCGCAAAGTGCCACTCATAAATCTTTTGAGTGAGATAAAACAGTGTGTTAGTCAGCAACAGTTAGCCTAGCCTATCCCAGCTGACTGAGTTGCATAGGCTGTGTAGTGACTAATGAAATGGCTAATTAGCTTAGCTAACTTAGATAATTTCTTCAATCTTCTTCACAGCGACAGAAACACGCAAGTTAACTGATTCTGTTTAGTTACTTGATTGTACACTCCGCACTGCTTTGAATTTGTTTTGTGAAGAAGTAATGGGCACCATAACAATCCAGCGCTTTTCGATTAATAAAAATGTATTATGTCTTAAAGTGACAATGCGCCATTTACAATGCACCACTAACTCGTCTGTCTCAAAATACTAGTATAGAGAATGAATGAAGGTGTTAAGATGTCATTTAATACAGAATTATGAATCAAAATAATTCATAGATTATTCACTTATCCATTAAATCAACGATGACAGCCCTATTGAAGTCACCTTGACTGCTCTGTGCTGATAGAAAGAATTAAAATGCTTTATACTGTGGGGGTGGAGGACAGAAGGAGATGGAGAGAGGAAAACTAGATGGAGACATTCCACATCCTTGTTGAAGGCCTTAATTACTGTTGAGGGTGAAGCCGTAATTACACAGTGAACGAAAGACAAAAAGGGAGACAGTTATAAAAGGATTGCAGTTGGTATGTGGCAATGGACAATGTCCTTACATTCATGGTTAATGGACTACAGTTAACATGCTTGTGGTTGGTCTTATGTCCCTGTAGCAGATGCTGCTACTTTCAGAATCATAGTCATCCACTACACCCACTGGGCTAAGTACCATGAAATGAGCCTCTCAGCCCTGCTCACGCTGTTGTGAATGGATCAAATATTCCTTTTGATGAGAAAAATACCATTTGGCCAAACTTTACCAACGATACTTTTGTCACTTTTTTTCAGTTGTGGCACCCTGAAGATAGTCGGTGTGTACAATCTCTATTCAGTTTTGGTGTTGTCCCATCTTCTCTGGATGTGAACAGCCTTTAGCATGAATCTTATGATGATTAAAACATGTTCCTAAAAGTAAAGAAACTGTGGGGTGTATTCAATGTGACAGAACTTATAGCCTCCTTTATCTCCGTGTGTTGGCTTTAAGGCATACAAACATACTAGTTGCTTCTCAGAATTCCCCTAAAGAAGCTCTGCTAAGTGACGAAGTGACAAAGTAAGCCAGTGGCTGGTGTAGAAATCAAGCATCCTGCATACAGAAGGAAATGATGTTTTCCTCAGGATAGGGAGCGCAACCTAAAAGGGGAGTCAACGTCTGTTCATTCCCCAAATTAAATGCTTTCGTTTGCATCTGAGGTTTATAAAGCTATTCATTGCGTGACATCTTGAGCTTCCTGTTGATAATCATTTGGAAAATGCGCAAACCCAAATATTATGCATGGGATCCCCTTCTTCAATATATTCCATCTGCTTTTGTGCTTGTTGATAATTTGTACAATTGAAACAGTGTTTTGAGGGATTTCAAAAATCCCACGGTAATGCATTTCTCTCCTCAGCACAAAATGATGGGGGATTTTTTTCTGGTAAAAGAACTAAAGCAAGCAAATAAGTCTGGGTCTCAGTTGCTGTGGTAACCAAGGCCTGTGTTGGGTTAGTTGAGTAGTCAGTGCCGCGCTTGGGGGTAGGGTGGGGGTTTAGAGGTTGTCACACTGGCTGCAGATGGCAGCAGTATAAACATACACTGTAAATAGTTGCTCTCTGGCAAACATATTTGTGTGCTGAAAAGAGAATTTGTTGTGACGGTGAAGGCAGAGGAAAAAGAAATGCAACTTGGTTTTGTTGAGTCAAGTAGATGACAGTGGGTCAAACATGCTTATCAAGCCTCATGTCTAGTCACATTGCCGTCATTCAGTCTGCCACCCCTATGACTGTTCCGTCTTTGACTGTTCACTGCACTGGCTGAGGCAAAATCTCTAAATGAATGTTTGTTTGTGTGGCTGTCTGGCTCGGAATAGATATTGGTTTTTAACTTTGCGGAAATTTGAGAATATTACAGCTCACATTAAGAGTTAATATTTTTGTTTTATGTTGAAGTTAATGAAAGTTTAGAGTGATTTAATATTTATAGAAGGTAAGAGGAGCTTGCAAATCGATTCCTCCCCACATTTACTCTGCCAAAAACCCCTCCGAGATACAGTAAAACTAGGGTTCATCATTGTGGGAGATTATTCTTAATATTAAAAAGTAAGTGTAAATCAGACAGGGAAAAATCAATACTAGAGAGATCTTGGTGGTTATCAGATTATAAAAATTACATTCTCCGTCAGTCATTACAGTCTGCTAACAATATTGTGCTCGCAGGCTTTCTGACAGTCTGTGTATGTACTCATTGACACATATATAGGCACTCTGGTAATGCTGACATAGTATAGTCAATACTAGTTTGCTGTTCATCCCCATTTTTCTTCACTTTCTATTTATTTATCAAACTGCATATGAGCAAGGTCTGTTGCAGTAGGTCGAGCAAAAACCTTTGGGCGCAGGGTGAAATAAACTAACAAACGTTTCCTTAAAACATCCAAGTAAATAAATAACCGTTAAGTGTTTGTCAAATCTGTTTTAGGGTTAGGGAACATGAATAAGAGGGTGGGGGTGTACTATTCATTATTATTTATGTTGTAAAATGTACGCATTAAACCGTTATACATGTAAAACAAGCTTTAAAATACAACAACAGCTTTAACTAACAACATCTTCATATTCAAATCTCTTGTTGAATCCATTCATCCCATGTCAGCTATGAATGGAAGCCTGCTCATACACTAAACTTTAGTGAAGGACGGTAGTGTTTTTCTTCTTGAAAAAACCTTCAAAATAACTTCAGTCCTTTAAGATAATCTTGTGTTTGTGTTATTTCACAATTTAGTTTGTGTTTCTCTGTCGTGACCTGTATCCCTGTCTTATTGCTGTTTTCATCATGCAGCAGGGCTGCAGAGACTTTCATCCTGCACTGCAAGAATGTGACCTCAACATATAGTTCATTTCATTATTATTCATTAGCTGAGAAGATAAGGGGTATCTGAAGAAGACAAAGCATCAACTTGTGTGTATTTTTGTGCGTGCGTCATCAAATTAAATAGGCGTTCTTTCGGTAAAATCTAATAAGATTTCAATGGAATGCTGCCTCTGACAAGTGGTTGTTGTTTTATCAATTGGCCAGTCTGACATTCTCAGATTGCAACAATAGATTGATAAAACAAGTCATACACATTTATGATTAGCTGTGACCAACAGGGTGCTAATTTGACTCACAGGGTAAAGGAAGACAAGAGCTGTGGTATGCAGGAATGGCTAGAGGGATAAACAAACCTGTTAAAGTTAGCCCCACACTGGCCTGCACACACATATTTAAGCACAGTAGTTGGTGTACAACTTGAGAAGCTGAGAAAACTTCAGAACCTCAGTCGGGATTATAGTATATACTGTATATATATATATATATATATATATATATATGTACACTCCATATTATTGAGAACTGGAGAAAGATGGATGTCAAAGATGTAATGAACACAACCATAGTCACACGTGTATCATCGTGGAGTTTGTTTACCAGTTTACTGTGGGAGAAAAAAAAAATTTTTTTGTTTTTTGATCCTATTATTTTAGCTTTTGTCATCTGATCCGCTGGGAATCTCCCACTGTCGCTACTCCACCCCTGCCCCAAACTTTGTCAGTCATCTCTGCAGCACTTAAACGGAGATCAGACTGTTGTTCAGTCTGATGTGTTCATTTTGTTTTTCCTCCTGTTTTCTTTTTCTGATATAAAGCCATTTACTGACCTAAAAAGCAACAGCTAACTTAGTTTATGTTTCTCCTTGGCACATAAACACAATAATAATCACAATCACACAATAATCTAACAATGTGTCATCATACAATGCAATGCTTATGAGACCTGTGTATCACCAGAGAAACATTAGAGTGCATGCCTCCGCCAAGGCCCCAGAGTCCTCCAGTTATGATTCAGGTTAAGACCATACTTAAATTTGCTTTAGCACCATCATTCATATTTTGCATAAGTAGTGAGTGCACATGTCCATCATGACAAATTAATTCATGAAATGTAGCACTTTAAAAGAATGACGTATGCCCACTCATTTTTGGCAGTCGGTTGTACACTCGTCTGGATTGGTAAAATTTTATGACTAAATTGACAAAAAATGGTAGGAGGAAATACAAAAAACTGCTTTACCAACCTGCCCACCATGTTTCATAAAAATGGCTTTATAGCTGATAAACAGACAAATAAACCAGCATGGGACGAAACATAATGTATGTAGTATGTTTTTTTTCTAGCAAATAACCTAGCAGAGTATAGGATTGAACCTGAGAATGTACCACCACATGCCTGTAATCCTTACAACAGTAGATGCTAAGGTATGAGAGAGTGGACGGAGCAACACATCTAATAGTTGACCATTAAAGGCCTACGAGTCCTAACCATGTGTTGTGCATATTTTATTTTTTAGAAAGATGCGCAATTCTGATCACCTTTAGGTTTTGAACAGGTGCTACACACATAAAAGTATATTCAATTTTGATCACCAACACATATTTTCATTTTTAGACATGCATGAATTGATTGATTATTTTCCAAAACTTAGTGTTGTGAAAGACCTGAAGATTCATTGGCCCATCTGCAGAGTTTTTCCGCCACAATAACCTCCTTGGGGGAGGTATTACTATGTGCGCAGGCCCATTTGAGGCATTGGCTGACACTCACATTGTGCTTTCCTCTTGAATGAATGGAACCAGTCAGGAGGGAAATAATGTACTCCAATCTGAATCTGAATAATCTCTCCTCTTTCAGCAGTGATTTCACACTCCAGCTGGTGCTGACCTATCATAAACCTATATGGTTCTTGATTGAGACAGAAATGACTAGGTGACTAAGAGTTGTCATGAGTCGCATCCACACATTATCCACTTTCTTTCCATTCCTCCATGAGCACGTCATTAGATTGTGCTGTCTCTGCTGCATGCCAGCACACGGCATGTCCAAACAGTCCTCACTAAATAATTGGTGGCTTCAGCGCTCAACTGATCTTGGGTATTTTCAGGCCTGAGGCTGATTGCCATGTATAGGAGGAGGGAGCGAGAGAGTAGGGTGCGAAGGAACAGATGACGGCATCCTGGCTTCTGATTGTGCGTGATTCCCCCTGGTTCTAATCAGCTGGTGTTGCTTTGCTGCAATTGCCCCCTTTGCATGTCATTACTGTATATGTGTGTCAGAGAGTGTGTAAGATGCACTCAGAACGGAAAGACTAGTTATGGATGAATCTTTATCATTATACTTATGCTTCCGACTTCTCTGTGTTTTTCCTTTTTCAACTCTCAGTGCAAATGGATATCAAATAGACGTGATTTATTTTGAGTCATGGTTTCTGTGTTTTACTTGAATATTGTCCTTAAGTGCTATATAAGAATCAACTCTGTCAGTTCTGCTAAAGGCTATCCTAAAAAGGTCTCTGGAGAGGAAATAATAGTTCAGACACAACATACTTTATAATTTAAAGTTTCTGTCCATTTGAAAAGTCGAAGTAGCAAAATAAAAATATTTGAAAATATTTTCATTGTGCTATCATGATGTCATGATGAGCAGACACACATGAGCATGTGTCAGACTAAACTACTGTTTGGTCTCGTTTAAAGCGTTTTCATTCCGTAGAGGCTCAGTATGGGAGTGACCTGGGAGTCAGCAGCTGCTGCACTCCCCTCGCCTTTTTTGGTCTTTCATGCACAAACATTATGCTTAAAGCAGTGAAAGAGAGTGCCTCATTTAATAATGGTCTCTGTTGATGTTTTCATCATCCACAAATGTTACCATTCTGTTACCATGCAGTCCGTTCTTGTCTATCTATTCATACGCACATGGCTTTATATTATTTTCTCTGTCATCTTTGTACATTTATACAATACTTTTGTTCTTTCGGTGTACTTCTATGTATTGTTTTTCCACCTAAAAGCAATCTGTATAATCTCTCTCTCTCTCTCTCTCTCTCTCTCTGTGTCTGTGTCTGTCTGCACATCACACAAATTCAAGCGGCTCTCGGCCCGATTTCCCAATTAGCAGCCACAATTAGGGTAACAATGTAGTACAAGAGAACTGGGATGACAAATTTAGCCACACTGGCAAGAGATGCAGAAACTACCTCACTGTTTTTAACCTTCTGTTTCTCTTTCATGTTACTCCAAATCCAGTGTAATGGCGTATAGTTACATCAGCGCCAAGTCCTCTAGTTGTTTACGTGGAGCTGTTCCATAACTTGAGTACTTTCTGTTTGCTTTTCTACCCGTGGCATGGGGTCAGTGTGTGTGTGTGTGTGTGTGTGTATTTTGTGTAGGACAGGCAGCCAGACCCATGTCAGCTACCTTTGGCCTCCTTAGTGGGAGAGTGTGCTGTAATGATACTGCACTGGGCTCTGCTTGTTATATCATCCTCCCACCAGTTTGAAATACCACCATTGCATGGGTGTGTGCAAATTTGCTGTGTGTGTGTGTGTTTGTGTGTGTGTGTGTGTGTCTACGCATTTCCATGTAACCTTATCCCTTTAAATGTGATGCACTTAACATCAGAACCAGGCAGAGTGAAGAAAGATTTTGGAATAAACATGTCCTCAGTGAGGTCCAGAGAGATTTGTAAAGCTTTTATCTTCCCAGAGATGGAAAGAGCGGGATTGCCTCGTGCATCCTGTGTGTTCTAAAATATGGGATTTTCCTCAATTATGCTTCTATCACTCGAATATATTAGATTAACACAGCCAAATGATAATTAGCCGTATTATATCATGGCAGCTATCACGCTGGCCAGATTTGAAATGGTAATCAGCTTCATATTGAAGATGCCTGTGCTTTGTATTCAGAATACCTGGATATGATATCAAGTTATAAGAGTTTTATCATCAAGGAAGGGATCTGATTATCTGTAGCTGCTGACAATCGACATGCTGTGCGTTCATTTCGCTAGAGGGCTAGACCCACATTTACAAAGGAAGAGGAACAAAAGAGGGAAGAAGGTGACCTCTGACTTAATCCAGGCGCAACAGTGAGGAAACGAAGAACACCTGACCTGAACTTACAGTTCCTAGTCGCTTCTACTCTTCACAAAAATGCAACATAGTAAACTGAGTATGAACTTTGACACAAACATCCTAACCTTACAAGCCAATCAATGTCTGTCAATTACAGATAATCGCGGAAATTAACGACCATTGATTGCAGCTTTATTTTGTTTACTGTTAGATTAGTGTTATCAATGCTAGTGTCAGACTGTTGTTTCCATAGTGGATGCAATGCCACTTATCTTTCTTAAAAGGTTTAAATTTCATTAGACAGTGAGATAAAGTGAAACAAAGCAAAAAGTGTTGAAGTCTAAATGGACATGAGAAGCATCTGATCATCAGGATGAGCCACTGTGTTGTCCGAGGTTGATACTGGCCATTTTATTCTGCCACAGGGTGGATCCAGGCTTGAAGTGGATTATTCTTTGCTCTTCTGCAGTATTGATGGCTTATGTAGGGATTGCTGCCGCAGCAGTGTTGCGATTGTCTCTCTGTCCGTCGGCTGTTCCTGACGAGCTGACTGGGGACTGTCTAATTGGAGGAAGCCCTGGAGGAGCATAGGAGCAGAAAAGAAAAGAGAAGAGTATAGCAGAGAGAAAGGTGGCGATGGGAGATGTCAGGCATCATGCATTGTGAATGTGCCCACAGAGTTGTATGGTGTAGCCGCAGCCCTCATACAGTGAGCACTGTCCAGTCTTTAAACAGTAATTTTATGTATTGATCTTTATTGTATTGACGTTGGGCACATTGTATTAGTTCATCTGCTGCTCTGTTCTCCCACAAGCTCTAATGAACCACCATGTCCATCATCTGACACTGTGGTGGTATCTATAGATGTCCCTATCCATGCAAATTTCACAGTCTGTCTGTTGTCAGTCCACAAGTGTCTCTCCCACTCCTCTGCATGCACAATCAACAGCACCCTCTCCTGCCTCCTCCCACCTTGACGATTTATCACTATAAGAGGGCAGGATGTGGGTGGAGGAATTGTGTCATAAACATTTAAGAGATCCGCTGAGTGTTGTTGTCCAAAGATTATGTCGATGCTAGTTTAGTCTATACAAGACAGATTTGATGTGACTGATGGATATGTGTTCGTTGGCAGCAGAGAGAGTGAAGCAGGAGAATGTAAGCGAGAATGAATAGAACAGCCTGTACTGTATGTCTTTCTTTTCTGGCCTTGACCTGCCCACCCCCTCCGCTGACATGAGCACCAACCAGTCTGTCTCTTCTTTCTGTTTCAGACCATCATGGAGCAGTTCAACCCCTGCTTACGGAACTTTGTTGCCATGGGGAAGAACTATGAAAAAGCTCTTGCCAGTAAGTTCTCTTTTAATTTATTTTCTCCTTGGACCCTTTTTTCACAGATTCAGGCAGACAGCCAAGCCTGAATGCTCCCCCCGCCATTCCCTTTCTCTTTCTGCATATCCCCATCTACCTATCTTGCCCTTTTTTTTGTCTCACTAAAAAAACACAATATTTATCTGCCTGCCAAAGGGGCAGGCCTTATCATCTGGTGCACAGGTTTCGGTATGGCCTGTGTACTCAAGTGAAGGTGTATTCAGAGCAATACAAAAGGCCTTTGATCTGAAGCCAAAGTGAGGATAGTTCACCATCTATCCACCAAAGGAAACTGGTTGCATGTATGCATCACTCATCTTGTTCAAATCAAAACCTTTACAACTGTTTGCAGTTTTATATTTTCATTTTCCCCTCTGAACTAATAGCACCACAACCCTAACATTTGTCCTGAAACACTCTTCTTACATCACCATGGCAGACCCCCATGAGTCCAACTCATGCAGCTATGAGTTGGGCTTCTACCCCCCTCGCACGGCTGTGTTTCCCTCCCCTGGCACACAGAGTAACTAATCCCAGGCTCTGTTGAAGGTACAAGACAGGAACTCACTGAGCTAATAAAGACCCACTTTACAGGATTGGCTCAACACAAGGGATTTAGAGGCTCTGATTTACAGGGCAGGGAATGGAATGACACATTTCAACCCATATGGTGCAATCGCTGAAATTAATCAGCACCAGAAATTCCATCAAGCCTTCTATGGGAGGCCTACTAGATCTGAATATGGGTGCATTCCAGGTTTTCCAGTATAGCAGTTGGATGCTAAATCAGACAACAGAAAACACAGCCAGGGACTTGTTATGCAATTCCCTGAACAGCACGACAACGGCAAAGGTACAGGAAATGATTGTAGCGCTAATTAAGAGATGTGCTGCTCTTCATCCGCTTGTCTAGAGAGGAAGATGGATCAGTAGCTCTGACACAGGCCCCTCCCCTACTCATTGTCTGTCTGCTGTGCAATCAGAGATCCGGTAATCCTCTCAGTCTGTCACTGCCGGCCCCTCGCCACCAATCATTATAGAGAGGTAAAGTATCCATAAAGATCCAGCTTATCTACTCAGCCTGTCTCCAACCGCACACACAGCTAAACACTGCAGCAATAGCAGCATGAAGAAGGCGTGTCGCATTAATATGAACATTTCGAAAATGTGTGGAAGCTCTCACAGATTTGTACACCCCACCCCCATCATGAGCAAACCCTTACATACTTGCACACTAAGATAAATGTGTCACACACAAACGCACACTTTCCTAGTCCCACAGCAAGGCAGGCAGGAAGCCTGTTTAGCATAATGAAGAGAATTCAGCCATGATGCTCTGGAGGCTGTCTCAGGTGTTCCAGCAAAGGAGAGGGAGGTGGAGACACACAGCCTGTGCCGCCATTGACTCAGCTGTAATTTGGATTAGCTTTAGCATATGTCCCACAGTCAAGGAGTGGAGCTCTGAGGCTTGCAGCCTGCAAGATGTCCTGTATCTACAGGCTGCATCTGTCTCTTAGAATTATCTTTCTCTGCCAGGCTTTTGTTGTAAATGTGTCTCTCACATAGCAGCTGTCTACAGACAGAGAGCCCATGTGTCACCTGCACTACTGTTTTATTCACTTCCAAAAGCAGCCAGCATTTTTCAGCAGAGATGGACTGATTGGCAGCTTATTCTATGTCAGAAATCCCTGCCCTGGTCGATCTTTCTTAGCCAACACAGTGGCACACTGTGTAATATTGGCGCTGAGGTGGATATTGATTTGGACAGCTGGGAGTCGGTGAAAGGTAGTGACTGGGATGGCTGTTGATTACTGGTCTAGTACTGAAGATTCAAGCAGTGTGTGTGTGAATATACATGTAAGTGTACAACATGTATGTGTTAATGTGTCATCAAGGGTTTTAGGGCAATGAAAGGTATATTATACCTTTTTAAATAATGACTTTGCTTTTAATTTGACCCCCCTCACTTGGAGATCGCTGTTCAAACACTTGGTAATTAAACTGGGCATTCGGTGTTTTTGAGGTACAACCCAGCAGCGTCACACCTGGATTTGGGTGAACCCAAATTTTTCCAAGTCACAGTGTCACTTGGCTGAACCCAGGGTTCATCAACATTGACAAGAAGGTGGAATGTAGTGAATTATGGAAAAGGCCAGTTGACGGGGGTGGACAGTGCTGTTTGCCATGAGTCAAGAGCGTGTTAGCACAACTATTGGCCAACAAATACTGAATTTCCATCGCCCACGGGGTATAGATCAGACAGACCATAGTAGGAACTGGGACAGATTAGGTCTTCGGAGTACCTGGACTGACTCTTTTGACTCAAAATGTCCTGCTGTCTGAACAACACGTAACCATCTGATTCATTTGAGAGTGATGGAATTGGGCTTAGTGCTGAAACAATTGATTAGTTAATCACCAGTAAAATTAATTGACAATGCCTCTAACAAATTATCAACAAACAAACAAATTGCCATTCATTAACCTCTTCTGGCTTCTCTAATATAATTACTTTGCAGCATTAAGTAGTTTGAAAATGTTCATTTGGGGTTCTGAAAAGTTTTGGTGTTTTATAGAAAAAATAAATTGGAAAAAATGCCATAGATTATTTGGTAAATCATTCATTGCAGCCCCAGTTTGTTGAAAACATTAGACTGCAGCCATATTAACTGTAAAATAAGTCACTCTAGTTTGGAGCTATTAAGAGCAAGAGTGTAAAAAAATAGTGCTTTAGTATGCATATACAGTAAATAGAGAATAATTTGCTAAACCACTGAAATCACGATTTGCTCCTTGTAAAGATTTTAAATGTTATGTAATGACAGATGAAACTATTACCAACAGACTGTGGGCTAAAGCAAAGTAAAATAATTTCAGCTGTAGAAATACCGCTGGCCTACAATGTATAGAAACAAAAATATGACAGCAAAGGAGTCAAAACAAGTGATATTAATACAATACACAGTGCTTACATATACGAAAAACAAATTTACCATGCCTTTCCTTAGTATTGCTGAAAGCAAAACATAACAAAAACTATATTTAAGTAATAATGTGGCATGCCCAACAAGCCCACTGGTGATCCTCAGTGAGAAACAGCTTTCCTTTTTGCAATCAAGCTTGGGGAATGCTGATGATGGTTTGTCCTAATTACGTAGCAACAGGAGCGTCTCCGTAAATTATGATGATGAGAAACTGTGAATCAGTGTGACCTCAGAAGTCACACTGCAATACAACCATTGTATTACAATAAATATGATCGGCTGGACCAAATATGACTTCATTAAATCTAAAAACAAGGCAAAGCTTCGCCTCCTTTGTTTGAACATTGGTTGCCGTTTCTTCTGGTTTATGCACATAATTAAAGTGGGCTAGAGTGACTCTAAAGAAATCTCAGTAACAGCATCAAAGCGCACTGTCACAGTAAGGCACGAGTGGTTTGTGTTACACCAGTGATTCAGAGAAGCTGGCCAAAGAGTCCTGAATATGAACTTCCATTTGCAGCAGGGCTTTTTTCAAATAGATTATTTACAGACAGTATGTGTTCATTTTCTTTACACAATCTTTTTGAGTGAAGATAAACCAAGAATCACTGTGTTTTGTGTCCCTTATTATTATAAATAGAATAATGATGATGATGATGATGATGATGATTCTCCCCTATTCATTTTGCCTTTCCTTGTTTCTAGATGTGACGTTTGCTGCCAAAGGTTACTTTGATGCTCTGGTTAGAATGGGTGAACTGGCCAGTGAGAGTCAAGGATCCAAAGATTTGGGTAAGTTAACCAGAGAGACCAACAACTGAGAGACACCTTTTGATGTTATTTTCACAGCCTACTCTTCTTATTTTATGTGTTGGTAGTGAGCTCCCCACAAGTCCAACATTAACTTTTTGTATATATGAATATATATATCTGGCATCAGAGGTTTAGCTGTTGGAGTACATTTTGACCAGCGGGTTAGTCTCTTAAGGGCGAAGTCGCACTGAACACTCAAACACGCAAACGTGAATATTAAATAAAAAAAAATTAAAAAAAGAAAACAAAAAAAACACCACACATAGCAGGTATACAGCAGCTAATGCCAAATCTTGAACCCAAATGTATGCTGCCTAACGGTACAGTTAAAAAATAGTCTGTGTCACGGGATGCCAAAGGCGACCCTGTCTCTCTGCTTTGTTGCTCACGACATTGTCCAATATGTCGGCATGAGTGCAAGGTGTGTGTTTTTGTGCGCCATTGTTCAGTGTAAACATGTCTTGTGACGGTGCTGGGTGGAAAACGTTACCTCTGTTAAGTGTTTTTTTATTAGTTTTTTCTCAAGTTTGTTTTAAAGATTTTCTTTACTTACCTACTTTCCTTATATCAGTAGTCCCCAGGTTGCTTCTGAGTCAGAAAGTTGGTCCATGGGCCAAAGAAGGCAGAAAATCCTGTTCCAGTATGAAAGACAAACAAGTTTCGACAGACTTGTGGCTATGTCTTTTATGTGCTTAACCGAAGAATCGCTGGAGGAGAACTTGGAGGGAATATATAACTTTCTGCACTTCATAAGCCAGCTTTGGGCCCTCTTATGTCAACCCAGCAGCATTACAGTGGAATAGATATCTGGCTAATATTATGGCTTTCATTTTAGGTTAAGATTTGTCAAGTTTGTCAATTTGCTCCTTCTTAGGCTTATGCTTGGGCTTCTTATTCTGGTCACAGAGATGAAGAGGTGAATCTGTGTGTGTCGTTTCCTAGGAGATCAAAGTGTCAGTATTTGCTACCCCCAGCCCACGGGATATCAGGTGATGTTTGAAGAGCCTCTCCTTGCACAGGTTGGCTTTGGACTGCTTGAACTGAGGAGAATTAGCTGTTGATTTAACAGGATCCTGGTGCTATGCAGCTGATGTCTGGTTTGGGAGATGAACAGACACTTACATGAGCTCTCTTAAGATGTTTTATGCAGCAAACGGCCCTCCCTGTCTCTTTCTCTCTCACACACATCTCCTGTTTGAGCTCCATCCATTGATTTTTTTTTTTTTAACAGCAGTAGCTCCTTGTCAAACTTACAGTTGAGGGCTCTTCTGCGTTCATGCTCAACTCTACTCGTAGTGAGTTAGGAAGACGGTAACGTGTACTTGATCTGACTGTATCAACAGCTTGTCTAATGTTGTCATGTGCTACACTCGGGTGTAGCTCTCTGACAGCAAGTGCCTGTCAGAACTTCTGAAATAGATGTTTTCTGAATATGGCTGTACATTAGAGAGTGTGGTGCTCGGCGAGTTGACTCCTTCTTGTTGTTCTACATTTGCGCGAAGACCTCGTTTCCAAATTTAGAAACGGCATATATATATGACTCTGGCTGTGCGTGTGTGTGTGTGTGTGTGTGTGTGTGTGTGTGAGAGAGAGAGAGAGAGAGAAAGTATGCCATTTTGCCCATTTTGCTCATTTTACTTTTGTCACAAGTGTGCAAGAGGGAGTGGAAATCTTATTGTCAAAAGATCTGCCTTCAGGAAGCGAAGAGACTCATCTCAGAAGTGACTCATCCTCCTGGTCAAGAACTCATCTTGTCTGTTTCTGTATCGGTTTACAGTGTACTGTATATGGTTTTCAGCAATCTACATAAAGTTGTGATCGTGCTGCAAAGATCAGCCCATGTTGTCTTGGATACAAAGGACCAGCTACACTATTCAACACCCTGCCTCTATCATTCCTCAAGGAAGGATTGCTGTTTCAGGGCGACACTCTGGCTTGGTGGTTAGCACTGTTGCTTCACACTCACAACAAAAAGGTCCTGGGTTTAAGTCCCGGTCTGACCCTGGTCCTGCCTTTGTGTAGTTTGCATGTTCTCCCCTTGCCTGCGTGGTTTCCTCCCGCCCTCCAAAGACATCCAGCTTAGGTGAACTGGAGTAAATCAATTGACCATAGATGTGAATTGGAGTGTGATTGAGTTGTTTGTTTCTGCGCGTCAGCCCCTGTGATAGATCGTTAACTTGTCCAGGGTGTATCCAGCCTTTTGTCCAATGACCGCTGGGCTAGGCCCCAGCCCCACCGCCACCATGACATGGATAAGCGGTATAGATAATAGGTGGATGGAGGATTGCCTTTTTATTTTCCAGCCACCTGCTGCTTGCTCGTTACAGTCCCCACCCTGCGGTGACCTCCTGTCAAATCATGTGCAAGAGGTGTTGGACCCAGAGGTTAGAGTTTCCTGTTCGACTGGTAGAAAACATGGATATATCCACAGATGAGGACATAGATGTCTCTGGTTACAGCCTGACGACACGTCAATGCATTGTTATCAACCAACAAAGAATTAACGTCACCTGAAGCCTAAGCATGGTGAATTTTGCAACAAAAAAATCACCACAAGTCATTTAACCCTGTATTTGGATTTAGGATACAGCTTAGGGTCTTTTGTCCTGTGCAAAACAAGTCTTATTTTGAAAACAATGACGTTATACTACTGATTCACCTGATTTTAGTCTTCCCTCTGTGCCATGAATTCCAAACAGCATCTATTGTATGCTTTGATGGGCATGAGTATGTTTTGGGGCTTTTTGCCTCTATTGGCAATTTCATATGCCAGCTGCCTCCCATGTTTACCAAATTTGGAATTTCTGGATCCAGTGACTGACAAAGATGACCATAATGATTCCAGACCACCCCTCCATAAACCTCAGTGACAATACATCTCACTTCCAAGCCTATGATTAATGTGTTGACGTTCATGTTTTGTGAAAACATTTTCATTGTGCTGTCATCATGTGCACACACACGAGCATGTGTCAGTGTGAACTACTGTTGTGTCTTTTTTAAAGCGTTTTAATTCCATAGAGGCTCAGTATGAGACAGGCTGCAAATGGTCCACCTACACACCTGAGAGTCGACAAATGCAGCCCCCCCCCCTTCATGCACAAACATTTTGCTTAAAGCAGTGAAGGAAACAGCTCTCATTTCATAATGATGTCTGTTGTTGTTTTCATTACCCACAAATCAGCTAGTCTGGCATCACTCTGTTACCATGCACTATGCTCTCTCACTAACCAGTGTGTGTGTGCATCCATGTATTCATACCTACAGGACTTTCTATATTCTATATTTCTATATTGTTTTTCCGCTTTCTGTCTCTCTCTCGCTCTCTGGTACACCCACACACTCCTCCCCACATATCCTCCTCTGGTTGGGCTAATCATCGCCTGTCACTTTGGCACCAACCCACCCACACAATTCCACACACGAAGAATCATGTATACACACACACACGCACTCTCTCAACTATTTCCCTCTCCGTCCTTTCTGTCCCTCTTTCTGTCATCCTCTCCCTTTATGTCGTGTAAAGTGTAGAGTGAGCATGATTACCATAGTGACATTTGTAGCTTTCCAGCCCTTTTAGGGACATGCAGAAAATATGGAGTGGGGTTGGAGGTATTTACGACGACTGACTGGCAAGCTAAACTCTGTGTTTATGTTTCTGTGAACTAAGAGCCTCGTTTTTTATGACTCACTAATATGGTCAGCTTGTTCTTTCTGGTGCATGGCCTCAGGTGAAGTGGGTTTGAGTGCTGCTTTCTGGGAGGCTGGGCGTGTTCCAACATACTGTCCTACATGGCCGGCGTTTCACTGTGGGACTTAAGTTTGAGTGTGAAAGTCAGACAAAAAATGAGCTTCAGTCTATTTCTAGCTTGTCCATAGATTTCCTTTTCCTTATCCTCCCCTTAATAATTAAGAACAACTCCTCTGCGCTTTGACTGTATTGTCTGTTTTTAACTATGTGTAGTTCACTTTTGGTAGAAGTTGTCCAGTTCATTACTTAAGTAAAAATAGTTACACCCCAACGAAAAATAAAATGTTGGATTACAATGTTAGTTCGTGGCGTGTGAGCAGAAAAAGTCCTCAATGTGGATCGTAAAATTTGTAATAGAAATGTCTGTTTTTTTCAGCCCAATAATGTTTGTTGATATTTGATGTTGCACATAAAAAGGCTCCATGCGGGTGCAAACCATTTCGTATGCTACTGTGAATGTCAAATGACAAGGCACAGACACTGCGGCTTTAACTGGCAACATCTTACGAGCTATTGACAACAATTTTTATATTCTTCCTAACAATTTGCCAACTAACTGCTTACAGCCTCCACTGAAAAATGTATTACAGCAATAAGTTCAATGTAGTGGCGTAGGAGTACCTGGATGGGTGGATGATGTAAGTATTATGTTTCCTAGTCTCCCCAGCCAAAGCATATCAAATATCTTTCCTCCCTCATATCAACTTCTTTAACTTCTTTGTTAATTGCCATTGTAATAACACATGCATATGATTCAGCACAAATATATGCCTTTTGGGAAATTATGTGTATTAGGGGGGAAAAGAGGCCACATTAACTGCAGTCAATGGATTGCATAGCTCACAGCCATGGAAAGGGGTCTGCCAAAAACGCCCCATACCCCTCTTAGTAATTACCTGAGGAAAAAAGGGATCACACAGGGAAAATTAAACCAAAAACTGATGCAGCGTAATTGACTTTTTTAGGTTAATGGATCTGGGACATAAATGTGAAATTACTACTGGTAAATGAATGCCATCTAAATAATGTGCTCATGTTTAAGAGCAGAGGTGAAACTATAACTCTGCCATGCTTTATTTGAATGAACGCCTATCATCACACGCACAACAACTCTCTGACTCTCTCTGTCTCTCTCTGTGTCTGTTGTCTGGCCTAACTCTCTCTCTCTCGCCCTCCTCCAACACCTGTCCCTGTTTAAATGAGAGCAAAGGAGCTCTTTTCTTAGCTCTGTGCCTCCATCCCAGGGGTCCCTGCCTTCTCTTGCTCTATTTCTGAGGCACACACTGCATGATGGGAAGCCAATGGCCCCCACACTCTCCAGCTATTTCTCACACACATTGCCCTTCATTTGTTCGAGGCAAATGCATATGCAGACAACTTTATCTTTGCTTTACCTGAGCTTATACGGGCATGGATTTGCACGTTTAACACAAAAAAGCTTTTTCTATTTGTGTTTTAGAAGGGTTTATTTGTATTTTAGCGTTTATTTATGAGAATGAAAAAGATTCTAGGTTAATTGGAGGTCATTCATGTGTTAATGCCGTGAGTTAGAGGCCCACACAGGGTTCAAGGTGCAGCCCAAAAAGGATTAACACCACCTAAAAATTAAATATACAAGGAAAAAATGGCGAAACCGTAGGTGAGAGAAGAGATATAATTGTTCAGATACATCAGGATAAATACAGTGCATGACGTATGTCTGGTGTATAATAATCCGCCATGTCAGGTCCTTGGCCAGCATGACTAAGGATAGTGTGATCATCAAGTGACCGGAAGTTTTCAGGTTCGATCCCCCCGCTTGTCCATGTTGAAGCTTGACCCTAGACCCTAGTTGCTCCACACCTCAGCTGTAGGTGTGTGAATGTGTGGCTTGTAAATGGCTTTGAAAATCAGATAAAAACATCTGCCAAATTCATAAATGTAAATGTCTAATGTCCACACACCCAGCATCACACTTTTGCCAAATAGAAAATATTGATTGTAGAGATATATGAATATGATAGATATGTTCACATAAAATGTGTGAAAAAAAAGACTATATTACAGGCTAAACATGCCATTTTCCGGCAAAGAATGCCAGGTTTCACATATAGGAAAATGTCTCCCTCTTTGTCTGCCTGCCTGTCTCACTCACTGTCTCTGCCTCTCTCCACACAGACACACACACGTTCAAAGAATTTGGTTAAGTTTTGTGCCGAGCCCCTCCTTTAATCATTCCTCAACAGGTAGCTGCATGACTCTGCTGCTGTGTGTGTGATTGTGTGATTGCCTAGCGTCAATCAAAGTCAAAACAAATGCATAAAGAGATCGGCTCCAAAACTCTGGAGAACTTTTTTTTCGTTTTTGTTCAAACCGAGTCACGTCTTTGGTATATTCAGGCACTGTTGCCATACTTTCATTCTGAAGGGATTTTCCATAACACTGTATTGCTTCAGCTCCTGCTCTTGTTCGTTCTGCTTAATGGAACAATATCTGTCTCTTTTTCATGTCTCACTTTGAACTTCATTCTTTGATTCTTAAGCAGTTGTCAGGAGCCAGGAACATCTCTGATCTGCACTCATCATACTCACTATCATATGCATACATAATATTTACATCAGTGTCAAGACTGTTCCTTCTCTCTCATCTCTCCTGTCACTATTTTATTATTGACATCTCCTCATTAACATACCGAAGTCCAGAACCACAAGATTAACATTCCACTCGATTATCTCCCTAGTTTGTTGTCAGATCAGTCATTGTGTGTAGTTCTGTTCTCCTGCTGTCAGAGACAAGGAAAAGCAGATATGTAATCAAAAGGATGCTTTATGATTCAGTGATCAAACATGGTCTTATGTGGTGATTCAATATGGACAGATTATAAACGTGTTTTTGCTGACGTGGAGGTTTCCTTGATCTTTTACTTTACAACATAAAGAATCTTTCAGTCGGAATATACTGTTATTGAACCACTTGAATTTTGAGGTCAGACCTACCAAGTGCAAACAAGTTTTGCAGCAAAATGCACATTTGCATCGATGCAGGGCTGACACAGGGACTTGCAAATTCATTCACACTCATTCACATCTGTGGGCAAGTTTCCAGGTGACATAAACTGCATGTCTTTGGAGGTGGGAGGAAACTGGAGAAAACCCACTCAAACACGAGGAGAACATCCAAACTCCCCACAGACAGAATCCAGGTCACATTTAGAACCAGGACCTACTTGCTGTCAGGCAACGGTGACCACCAATCCACCGTGCATCCCGGCACTATTTCTCATTTGAAATTTATTTACAAATAAATGGATAGCTTTGAAAAAAAACCAACATATTTCTGGCCAACTGGGCCCATCCTCCCAAGTAGTTTCCTTTTGAAAAATGAAATTGCAAGTACATAAATAGATAAATAAATAAATATACACAAAAACGGTCTACATTTCCTCTTTCCTCGCCCGTGTTAAATGGCTGTTAATATACAATACGGAAATGGAACAGGGAAATGGAAAACATCACACTGCTGACAAGTGGTAAAGTGTGTGTAAATAAAACATGCAGAGAATTTTTGTGAATTACTTGCTTCTTGCGTTAGAGCACCCTTAGACGTCTCTCATTTGGCACGATGCCACTGCGGGAGAAACTCACAATAACAGGATTAACAACTCTAATGCTGAACTTTACTTTAGGCAGTTTCACATACGGTGTATCAACAGTCACCTCCCTTGAGAGGCTACATGATTAAACCGTGGGAAAAGCGTTCAAACTTTGTTGTTCATGTTGACAAAACTACATAATGTGTGTGTGACAGAGAAGGGGATGGACAAACTGTAAACATTCGCAAACACAAGTGACCCTCACTTTAGGATGTACCTTGTTGTTATAACTTTAACTATAATGTACCATAGTCACACAAACACACACACACACACACACACACACACACACACACAGTGCATACGGCCACCCAGGCTCTCAGCTATTTTCTGGATCTCACACTTTATCTGTTGTCCCATTATATCTCCATGTGATTGGTTCCCTTGTGACTGACTGAGGAACAGCATGCTTAAGTTTAATATCACCATTTAGTCTCTCTCTCTCG
>OMNV01019843.1:86797-120209 GCA_900303265.1 Brotula barbata
GTGTCTCTCACACACACACACACGCACGCGCGCACACGCACACGCGCGCGCGCACACACACACACACACACACACACACACACACACACACACACACACACACACACACACAGATACACACAGATACACACAGCCCCAAGTGAGACTCACTCCACGTTCCTCCCCAGGGAAGCTAAATGCTGATGTAGTGAGAGTTCTTCTTAGGAGTGTTTAGTAACAAAGCACTTTTCAGCCGCTGTCCCTCATTTTGCAACTTCTCCCATAGCAACGACCTTAGCATTATCCTGCTTCCATGACAACTCGTAGTGAATCCTGCTTGACCTTCACCAGTGATTCAGTGTCTCTCCATCCACCTCCATTCTCTCCCTCCGTCCATCTCTGTCTCTCCCGTTCTCTCTGTTCAACTCAGCATTTTTTCCCTCTGTGCTGTAGCCCACATTCTGTTTTTCTCTTTTTCTACCTGTGTGGGTGTATCATCACTGTTGTTACACAAGCAGGCAATACGGCTCCAGTAGCTGATGTCATACTTCAGCGGACGGTCTGTCCAGACGGGACTGAAGTCCTGTGTCCGTCCTTCCTCCTCTGATCCAGCTGTGTTCTTGCAGCGAGCAGACATGTGCCTGCTTGCTGCTCTGCTGCAGCTGCAGATCAACCTGAGCTCACCTTCACACAAAGAAGCGCATTGTTTTCACTGAGCCTGCAAACTGGGGCGGGGGCTGCACCGAACTGGGAAATATTCATACAGTAAATGACAAGTGCAAAACCTGTCCGAGCTGTTTGAGTGTGTGTGTGCGCATGTACTGTATGTCACAGCACTCATCGACCTGTTTGTCGTGTGTCTGTCTAAGCTGGTATGCGGATATCCTTTCTAAAGCTCTTAAACTGACTCTCACAGGTTGTGTCATGCCTGTCACTGTTTATTTCACGAAACAGCAATGTCACACAATGCAGCGCAATTTTTCACATCACTCTCATTGATTTTTGATCAAGTTCTCTGCTGGTAACAAACCCTGTAGGTTGCAGTACAGTTTTTCTGTTGCTGTTGTTGTGTGATATGATATGATATCGAAGTTGCCATGGTAACAATTTGCATCTCCAAAGTACTGGCAGTATGGCAGAATGTTTTTTTTTCTTTTTTTTTTCTTCCGTGCTTTGGCATGTTACATTGTGCTGAAATGAAACTACAGATGACAGGATAGGACAGATTCATTCATTCGTTACCTTTCTGGTTCTTTGCAAAAGCTCTGTCTGACTGCCAATCTGCTTGAAAACCAGTTTATGTGTGTGTGTGTGTGTGTGTGTGTGTGTGTCTCTGTCTGTGTTTCTGTAGCACAGTGAAGGCTGCTCATTTGTTCATTGATCCAGCCATTTGAAGCCACCAATAGAATACCAGGTCGATTTTGTGATGAGGGATAAGTGTAAGCTGCTTAACGGCCTGCTGGGGGAAAAACAAAACGCGTGGCCTGCGTCTGTGGCGCTGTGAGGCTGATCAGCAGCCACGTTGCAGATAGGACAGAGGAGTGGCTGTCGTGAGCATATAAGATGAGCTTGGTGGTGGAGCGGTGTATGTCTGTCTATATGAGATCGCTATAGCAACCTAACCAGGTCATACACCACCTATTGCTCGTGCGTACACCCCCTCCCCACACTCCCCCCTCCAGAGAGCCGGAATAGAAGAAGCTGTACACATAATGAACGAAAGGATGCACGTTCAAAGTTGATTCATGATGGCAAGAGATTGGTTAAAAAGTTGGATTAAACCAATATTCATATATATTTGTTAATTGTGTCAATGTTTATAATTATTCCACTATGAAAGAAAACATGTAAGCCTGTGTTAATTTTTTTTTTTTTTCAAAGGCAAACAAGTCAGTTGAATTCAATGCCAATCCAACTCACTGATTCCATGTTTGTTCTCTCATTTGCTTCACACTCCTGTCAGGCGACAAACTTCCTTTATGTTCTCTCCTACTTCCTCCTACTCCTGGCCTGAGGGAATTGCTGGCTTCACCGCTCTTGTTTACATCCCCTTTTGTTCTTGTGAAGTTGTCAACATTGTCCCAGTCACGTCACTGTTATCTGTGTAGTAATTTGTCTGTACACAATGTCTACAAAAATAGAGACCTCCCCAAAGCGCTTTGGTTTGAGACAAACTTTAAGGGCATTTTCACACCCGTAGTTTGTTTGTTTGCTGTGGTCTAAATCTGTTGATACTTTTCTCATTTGGAGCGTTTTCCCCTTGGGTTCTTTCCACACTTGACAAAATCCAAGTTATGTGAGAACGTTCACTCATTGGTCAGATGTGTCTGGGCGGGAGCAAGAAAGTCAATACAGGAAGTAGGTCCTGGGTTCAGAGGATGCCGGTATTTCAGTGAGAGAAAATAGGGAGCAAGTTAAAGGGAGCAATGTATTTATACCCAATTGGACCAAAACGAACTAGACTCCATTTTACCGGACTAAAACATGCTGGTATGAAACTAAGACATACAGTGTGGATTGTGTTCAAGTTTGGTGGACACGTTCTTTCAGGTTAGCTTTTAAAAGTGTAAATAGAACACGGAAGAGTGTCAAAACGGTGAAGATATCTCATGCGCTCTAAGTAGTGCAGTTTGGGGTAAAGCTCACAAATGTCCCATATTAATGAATGTAAATGGTGTGTGACTAATCTTTACCTTTATTCATGCGTTTTTCACAAGAGTAAAACCTTTCAACCTCAAACTTCATTCTTTAAAAATACAGCACCAAAATATAATTAATGAGATTAACTTCCAATCTCTTCATTTTGCGATCATGATGGCTTGTTTCAAAAGGTCCAATATTACTTATTATAATTTATTACACAGTATGTGAATTAATGGAGGGAGGATTCGTGAATGCAGTTATACTAGCGAATTGTCTCACTGAGCAAAAAGTAAATAAAGTAGCCACGCACACAATACCAAAGGGCTTTGGAATTTGTGGCTTTTCAAATCTGTGTGTGTCTCATTTTTTTGTAGTTCTCACAATGTCTTTTCAGCAGGTCTCTGTGTGTCCTTTGCTCAATGTAGCTCTTTGTGTTCCTTTCTTGACAATGCACTGCATAATCAGAAGCGGCAGCATGTAGGTATATGAAGATGAAATATTCTCCCTAGCTGCATGACTCTCCTTATATCCCCTCTTTAATTGTTTCCTTTTTATGTGGAGACTTAAGCTTTCTTTGATTTTTTTTTTTTTTTTTTTTTCTACAAAAATCATATCGCCTGTTTTTAGTCTAATCAAAGAAAGAAGGAAGTATGTCTAATCTCCACACGACATTAGTATCCTTTTTGCACACACTTGAAGAGTTAGAATTTTGGCATTACGACGTGAGCCATGTACCTGTTTCATTATAATTTCAATCCTTTTTTTCTGATTTGCCGTTTAACATTACTGTATGTTTCATGAACAAACTTCCATCATGTCCACTGTCTCGTCCTGTTTGTTTAAGTGTCTTGTATTCCTGCATGAGCTTTGCCACTAGGGTCTCTCTTTCTCTCCAACTCTTTCTTTTTGTCCATCTTCTCTGATTTTCTTGCCATGCTTCTCTCTTCTTCTGCTGAAAAGGATGTCTGTAGTGTTGACTGTTGTTCATGTGCTTCTCTGTCTCTCTGTGTGTGTGTGTGTGTGTGTGTAGGGGATGTGCTGTTCCAGATGGCTGAGGTCCACAGACAGATCCAAGTGCAGCTTGAGGAGATGGTTGGTATTCCAAGCTCAATGTTCTTAGCTGTGCGGTTTCACATTCAGTAAACTTTTGCATTTTCTACGACACATGTGTCATAACTCTAGTTTTACTGTAAAACAAACATATCAAATATTTATTGTAACACTTACGTTTCACAATGTGGCTCACTTCCCAGGATAGTCCACATGGAATGGAACAAGAAACAACATTTTGGGATACACAAGAGTTGATTGATAACTTCTGAGTCTAAAAACAAGTTAGAAAGAGATTTACTTTCTGCAGTACATTTATTTGAGGTGATGAATCACATGAGTTGTGTAACACTGACAAACAGGCCCAACCCCATTCTGCGCCCCGAAAATAGAGTTAGATCAACATTAGCTCAGAACAGTTGAATTAACTGCTGTGTAATTTCCTGTCTTTATTGTCTGTCCCACAATAAGGCAAATATCATCTTGCAAAAGACTTATTTGGAGCATGTCTAGTTTGACTTAGCAAAAAGAGTCGAAACTGGCCAGGGAAACAGCCCCCCCAGAGTATCTTCATCAAAACAAAAGATGAAACTAGCCATACATATTCCAGCACTATTTCTGTTCTGGATACAAAACTGATACAATCTCCTATCTTTGTTTCTACATAAGAAGGCAGTCAAGCACAAAAAAACGATGCAGTGACAGAAGGTTTTTTGGAAACCCCCCCACAGGCAATATGATGCCAAATCGATTAAACAAGCAGGGGTGCAAACAAGCAGGTATATGTGTACTATAAACAAATGAACAAAGGAAATTACGATAGACCCATCCGATAAATGATGCCGATTTCTTATTATATGTAATTTTACGTTTCCTCTCTGCTCACAGTTGTTTTATTTTGCAGTTCTCCTCTCCGTCTGCAGCATCTTACTTGGTTATTTCTGTGTAATTTCTTCCCAGTTGAAATCCTTTCACAATGAGCTGCTTTCTGAGCTGGAGAAGAAGGTGGAGCTGGATGCTCGATACCTGACTGTGAGTATCTGACTGACCTTATAGCGCACTCACCCAGCCCATTGTTGTATTTTATATTATGGTGGTACAATGGCAGCGGTGATGGAGATGAAGCTGCCCCTGAGTCTTTTCTAGGTGAGAATTGAAAGATGCCTCTGTCAATAAAGAGGCTTTGAATTCCATTTCATGTCTACTCACACATCAAGGGTTGAATTGTAGAATTGTAATAAAACCCCATTTGGAGTGTGTGTGTGTGTCTGTGTATGAGAGTGCACCAGTATTGGTCTACATGTGATATCTTTAGAATGAGTGGGATGTAGCCTTGGTGTAGAGCAGCACTGCTGTGCATCACTTTGGGGGATGGGAGATGTTGTCATTATTCTATGGTATTGTTGGAAGAATCACGTTTTGAGCTGCTTCACTTTAAAGCTACTCACACAGTACTTACACACATTCTGCTTGCATACACTCAGTGCAAATGAAATGGTGTAGTTTAAATGGTGCTGCTTACGAAGCACTCAGGGGACGAGTCAGTGAAATGGATTTACACTTTTTTTTTTTTCTTATGTCTTGAAAATGATCAAAGATACAGAAATGCGTTGTGCTTCCTTAATTTATCTGCATATTTTACGAGGAAGCCTTTGAAACCTCAGCGCAGTTTCTGTTGCCATTTTTGCCATTTCTATCTCGGCTCATCCCTGAGGTATGAGCATCCATAACTTTTAATGATTTTTCTGCAGATCTGCTGCAGTGATAATCACAATCATTTTGCTTCACAGTTTGTGAGTTAATCATTTGACTTTGACTCATTTGGAAACACTCCCTTCTTTTTTTCCAGACAAGGAATGTGTGCTATTCCCCCCCCAGCCCCTCCTTCTCTAAAATAATGAATTACCCAGAGATTTCAACACCTTTCGCTAATTTACCAAGGTCAAAACTTGAAGGTTAACCTGATTGGTAAGGCCAAATGTCAAAGCAGCATATATATATATATAGCTGTGGCTGTACTAGATGCGACAATGCTACGGTGCACATTAGCATTTACTTATATGTCATTCTCCAACCAGTGAACCAGCCTTAATCTGTTGTGCATGCTGTTTATAATCAGAACGAATCACACTAATTGTCTGTCAGCTGTACCGTGTACCGCTTAAGAGTCAAGGGTACTGGAACTGGCAAAAAGTAGGAACATTCCTCTTCCATACAGAGAATTCCTAAGATATTATCTAATTTAGCCTATGTGATTACGGCAACTTAACTGAGTTAACTCAAATCATCAATATTATACACTGCATGCGCTGGGGAGTTTCCTCTGAGAATCCTCTATATCTAAGAATTAAATTGCAACGGGAGGCTGAGTCACTCATTATTATAGCATTACAAAGTTCACTGGTGGAGTAGCAGGTTTGAAACGATAAGTGTTTAAATTATTTTCAAACAAATCATAAAACCTTAGAGGGCCCTGATTGTAAAATTCACAAGCGAGCGAGGAACCTAAAAGCTAAACCTTGTGTGTTACACAGTGATTGAGGGTTAGTGCTGCTCAGACATGCTAATACATGCAGCAATCATCTCGTCTGTGAAATTCAATCTTCTGTAGACAACTGTGGCCATTTGTGCTACATTTTAGCCAAAGGATGCCACACTCTGTCTTACAGTCTGCAAATGTGGGTGTTGAACTCTTGTGTATACTCTCCTGCACCAATTTTCTCTCATTTAAAGATGACATGTGCTTTGTCACACCAAACACAGTTACCATAGCAACTGAGCTGTACAGTCCAGAGAGTTGTTTTTCTCAGCAAATAAAAAAAAAAGGCATTTGTAATCATTTTAAAGAGGATTCTTATTTTATTCATCATGGAGGATCTATTTTTATAAGTTTGAATAGTTAGTAGATAACCAATCCAATGTGAAATATGCAAACCCAACGGAAGTTAGCAGTAGCAGCGATGATTCTGTCCTTGAACACCATAGCAACCTCCCTTAGTACCATAGCAACTGCCCTAGCAACATCCCAGAACACCATGGCAACTGCCCTAGATGGAGTGACCGAACCACTCCTCGAGTCCCTTTCAGCGAACCGTCCGATATGCTGCTTAGGATCTCCGAGTTTCAGGGTTAAGCGATTTGTTCAGAAGCTGACTGATTCAGCCATCCGTCACCATCTGAATCACTGAGTGAGCCTGTTTGTTGCTTGTCAAGTAGAGGATCACACACACTATATAAACTTAAATGTTTATTTGTTGGTCTCGCCTGACAACACGATGTTATGCCTCTTATACCACTCATTGTGTGAGTGTGTATTGGCCCAAACTGACTCCCATTATATCTCAGCTGCTGCGGAGTAAAGACTGCATTCAAATTGCCAAATGTTCCATACTGAACTCCATACTGAACAATGATCATGGACACCAGCTCATTATGAGCACGTGTATAGTTAATTTGTATAGTTGATTATGTTAAAATGATGAAGTGCCTCACATTAACAGCATGTTCAAATATTTAAAATACTGAAGCTGCAATCAAGCTGTTCAGCGTGACAGCTTTTGCGGCAATTGCAGACATTTTGGTCAGGAAATTGCTCCTAGTTTTATGTTTTGTCACTTTTGCCCCATCTAGGCAGCCCTGAAGAAATACCAGGTGGAACACAAGAACAAGGGGGAGAGTCTGGAGAAGTGCCAGGGTGAACTGAAGAAACTGCGCAGGAAGAGCCAGGGCAGTAAGAATCCTTCAAAGTATGGAGAGAAAGAGATGCAGGTGAGCCGTTTGTTTGTTGCTCTCAGCCAAATAATCTATAAAGTATAGCTTATAATATGTTGAAATCAATGCATAACGAAAAAGACTTGATTTCATTCTCGTGTAGTGTACACAAATGGGGAAAACAGCGAGACTTTTGAATTGCAGATATTATTCTTGCTGCAAAATGCAATAACTTCATAAAGTCAATTGAATTTGTAAAACTGCAAGGATGGGGGTGGAGAGAATGGCAACGAGGTCCTCTGAGTGGGAAGGAAACTAGGTTTGATTATGAAGTCTATGCTTTTGCAATGAAAAGAGGATATGCTTAAACTATTCAACTCGGCCTGTGACCAGTTAACTTCAGTTTGCTTCACATTCAATCCTGAGAGTTTCTAAAAGCTATGATATCCCAGAACATTCTCTCTCCTCCGTGACGCACACTGCCTCGGCATTACCCGCTTATTTTAAGCCAAACAGAATCAGTGCGACAGAAAACGAGCCAGCTAGCTACCGTTTGTGTATTAGGATGGATTGGATGCTGGGAGTTCTACTTTTGGGGGGCACTGGAATAAAAATGTTCACTTATAGCAATAGGTGGTAACCGGGCTGCTGTTGGTCTTGCTCTGATGTGATGCCTCTCGGGATAAAATCAGACCGACAGTCAGACAATAATGTTACATAATATTTCTACTTATGCTAACGGATTCTGTGTGTTTTGTTCATCAGGGGAAAAAAAACACTTTTGGATGGTATGTTTATTTGAGAGTGTGAAACAACTAAACCCTAGCAGAAGATGGCAGGTCACTATGTGTATCTATCTGTGTGTTTGATCCTTTCCAGGATGGCAATGATAAGGATCGTAAGGTGTGCTAAGAGAACTTAACAAAGCAGTCATAGAGTTGGTGGAATGTGTGAATCTGAGGATGGAGGAAGAGCAAAGGCCACGGGGTCAGTCAAATGATAATTTATCCCCTTGGGAGCAAGAATGTGCTCAGCAAATATGAGAAGGCTTTTGTGAAAAAAAGGCATTTTGTCCTAATGGTGATGAAAGAGGAAAGCTATTGCATGAGTGCTAATGCTAAATTAAGGATCTTGATCAGTGCTGCCAGAGATATTGTGCTTTGTCCTCTACGATAATGAATACGCTTTGCAAAATAAATGGAAATCTGGTTATGAATTTTTCAGATATCTCACTGTAGATCAGACTTGTAACTTGTTGATTATATATCATGTACGTTGATCACGTTGTGTCCTTTTTGCTGTTATTGTGCAATCAGATGGGGCTGCGTCGGCACTGTATCGGACTGTATGTCACATCGCAAACTCCTCTTGTATGAAAATAGAATGAAAAACAAAACAAAATCATCTTCTAGGATTGTTGTTGCAGTATTTTGACTCGAATTAGATGGTTGTTTTTCTGGTGACAGAATTCGAAGTGTTAACCGAGGGAGCCTTAACAGAGTACAGGGAAATCAATCTCCCTCTCTCATTTTCAGCCATCTCACTTTCACTGATCATATCACGGCTGTGGGCGTAGAAGAGATAAGTCGATTCATTTGTGCCGGAGATCCCTTAGGAGCACCGCACGCAGGAGAGCAGAGAACCCTGCACTTCCAAAAGACACACACTTCACATTGACAACCCTTTGCCTAGATAGTGTAGATAGTGACAGACCAGAGATACATAAGGGGGATGGAAGTGTGTGCTTTGATTTGTGTGGGCACAGAGAGAAATATAAGTAAAACATGCAAAGACGTGCTCATCATTTATCCCACCACATCTCTGATGTTTTAGCTGATGACAGATCTTACGTTTTCTTGCCTACCCTCTCTTGTTTCATTAAAAAGTGAAAGATGTCTGCGCCTCGGTCTGACCACGGACGCAGATGGCAGCCGTGTTTTATTCATCGCAATCTCTTTTTCCTCCATTTCTCTTGTCCTGCCTCAGACGCTCTGCTCTGTTGTCTCTCCCACGTCTTACCTTTTCCCTACCTTATCACCTGCCTTCAGACACTCTTGAGTGTGTCTCATCAATGGGCAAAGCCCCTGCCAACATGCATAATGAGATCATTATGTAATTCTTCCATCTAGATAAACCCTGCTGCACATCATAGACAGAGAGAAAGAGAATGTGGGGTTCTGAATAAATGTCATGAGATTTTGATAAGCCAAAGTTGAAAAGCAACTCTATGAAATTTTCATATATATTTCATATATATTGGGGAAGTATGCGTTGACAAACATCAGATTACAGCAGGTATTGCATGTGTTGTTGCGCACCATGCCAACCCTGGAGCATTAAGATGTGATTCTTTTGGATTCAGAATGCTGATGGTGAACAGAAAAGTGGACCTCAGCATCTCTTTTACTGTGTATTCAAATCCCCACTGGAAAGGGACATAAAAAGCACTTTAGTTGTTGTGAATCTTGTGCATTGTATTTAAGGAAATGACACTCTCCTCCCTCATCCCCCACTGCTTTTAATATCCAGACACATAACTGTTTTGTGAAATAGTGTCTGTGTTATCACATAGCGCGACAGAATTGTTGGTGCGTTGGTGGTGATTGGCCCAAAAATGCCAGTGTAACCGTGGATTTTGATCATAAAAGAATAAAGCTGTGACCATGGATGACATGTGTTTGTTTGTAAAACAAGTAATCCTCGTATGCATGTAAACCGAGCTGGCTGATAGAATGGTAACACGTGTCTGTCTTGCATTTCTGCAGCCTTTGGTGACCTTTTGCACGGCTTGAGAATTGGGCCTTGTGGGTTTGACAAGAGAGGAGGGCACACTGGTCGAGCCGCTCCTATTAGCTCTGTTCAGTGGCGTTAGAGAGGTCAACAAGACTGTGAGACAGAGGGAGCAGGAAACAAAAGGGTCACTCGATGAGAGAGAGAGAGGCCACAGCCCTGTTGGTTGTGACATTTTAATTTGAATGCTTTGCGCTTTCCTTTCCCATTCACAAATTTGCTAGCCTGAGTGCCCAGTGGTGTGTAGTGGTGTGTGTGTGTGTGTGTGTGTGTGTGTCTGCCGGACATTTGCGCACCCTGGAGCATTTCTCTCTCCTCCTTTCTCTGCCTTTCTTAGTATCTCACTGCAGTATGGAGAATGAGTCACACCATCAACAAAATCTCTATCTTTAACTTTTGGTAGGACAGAAAAAGAGACAGGGAGAGGAGAGATTTCAGCTCAGCAGCTCTGCCTTCACTCATTGAAATTCTCCTAACATCGCTGATCATCATGCTGGTGTGAGTCTCAAATCTGTAAGAGAATGTAAGAACCTGAAGTGAAGCAGTTTTAAGGTGGTTAGCTTGATCTTAAGATGTACAGAAATAACAGAACAAGGTCAAGCTGTTCTCAGGAGAGAAATCCGTTCATCAACCTTTTGTCCTTGCTTGATTTGACAACCTGGCTCAGTGGATTTGCCTAATGGAGGTGGTGGATCTCTTCCAGCGCTTGTACGACAATTCACAATGGTCAGAATGTTTGCGTCCGGTATCATTTAGTCAATAGAACTATTTCACCACATTTGGAATAATCTTGTGTCTGCTGGCAGTTGTGAAGCAGTGTGCTCTGGTGGTTACTAAATGAAATGCATCCGCTCTGTCTGGTGACACCACAGGAAGCTATTTGTCTGCGGGGAGGAACATAACATGGATCGTTCTGAAGTCAGCCGTAGATAGTTTGAGAACGTTAACTTTGAAGAGGAATTCATCACATCACAGCTCTCTGTTGTGCTGCTGAAGTTGAAATAACAGAAATATCAGAATTGTTGAACAAACTTGATGGAAAGTTTGTTTCATGTGCCACCTCACTATCATTAAATTGATAATCCTTAGTTTTGTGGGTTAGTCCACTTTCAAATGATAATTTGTCTCTGACGCTACGAGAAGCATATCATAACTATTAACACAGCCATACTTAATCTTGAATAGAAAAATAATAAAAGTTACTCGGAGTTACTTGGAGTTACTCGGAGTTACTTGGAGTTTTAAAGCTTTGAGACTGCTCTCAGTTGACCTACTTTGAAACAAAAAGTTCCAGCAAGAATCAAGCCCTGACCAACATACACCATTTGCACAGGAGCCGGCCTCTGTAAATGCCATCACACACACACACACACACACACACACACACACATAAGAGCAACTAAACACCATTTTCTCAGTGGTGTTTAATCTCTGTTAACAATATATGTGTGTATGTCTCCGTAACACACTTCTTAAAAATTGTGCAACATGTAAAGTGAATTACTGTGGCTTTTATGAGGAGTTCCTCCCTCACTGTGGGATCTTCACTGATAATTGCTTTGCTCTGGTATTACTCGGCAGGGAACACCTGGCCAGGGAAAGTCACTGAGTCAAGCGCTCTCCGTGCACAACAATTACTACCAAGGTGCACCTAACTCCGAATTGCTCCATTGGGGTTGTGAAGTGATTGACAGTAAAAGACTGTAATGTACTGTACAGCTCCCAGGTTGTGATGTGTGTAAGTGTGAAGCACGTTGTTATTTTGAAAACAGTTTAGATGGGAGCAAATTGTTTGACCACATTGCTGGTCAGATCCTGTCCAGCGATAATAATCAACTAAATTTCATCACGTTTTGGACCTGCAGGGACCCATGAACGGCAGCTTTCGCACCAGTTCTCCAATATCAACATCAATATCACAATTAGGTGCATGAAATGGGCCTAATTAATTTTTTTTGTTATATTGAGGTATTCAAAAGTTCAGTCTAAGATATTTGTGTCAAATTAGACTACCAACACACTGGGCTGATTAAAAATAAACAAATATAATATGATACAAAAAGTAGAATATAACAGTAGTGGGTTTGGAGGAGGATTTTTGCCACCACAGTGTAAATGAATGTTCAACATCTTGGGAGATTATAAAACAGGTTCGTACGAGCGCGATGACGCGTTCTGTCTGGGCTAACGCGATGCTTTATTTATATTGGTGAATTGATGTATCACTGTGTGATCCCCTTTCAGTTTGTGGAGACCATCAGTAGTAAGCAGAGTGAGCTGGACACCTTCATTGCAGACGGATACAAGACGGCCTTGTCAGAGGAGCGACGCAGGTACTGCTTCCTGGTGGACCGCCAGTGTGCTGTGGCCAAAAACAGCAGTGCCTACCATGGCAAGGTATGTTTAAATGCACATCACCACCGTGGAATATAGCCATGAAAAGATGAGCTTTGTGGCGGATAAATTAATCAATCATGCTAGTATCATTCAATATTTTATTCAAACCTCATGAAGTGACAGCAATTTTGCTATTTAAAGTCAAGAAAAGACAGAAGTGGTAGTGACTGGTTACCCGCCCGTCTCAACCTGTTTTGTGTCAATCTGTTGTTTGCTGAATTGAACATACTGAGATACATAATTCAAAGTCTCATCAGCTTTGACCTCTAGTACAGGCCTCCTCACTTTAAAAATGGTTTCAGACAGTGCCCATCCGCCAGGATATGTGAAGCTGTAACCATCATCACGCCAGCTTTTAGTATAGACAATTTGGTCGCTTGTTCTCGTTCAAAAAATCAAACAATCAATCTGTTAGAGAGAGAGTAAAAAAAACAGTCAAATGACAGACAATAAAGCCCAGTGCACTTAGCTGGACCTAGTGTTTACAACAGTGACAAAATAATTATTCCTGCTGACATTTGATATCTGAGACAACCAATCATTAATTCCAAACGGATTTGCTCCCACGTCGTACTATCAAAGGTTGTCTTTTTTTTGTTGGTGTTAGTTGCATGTTTTGTATATTTTTGATTTGTGACTGTATTTGTCTCTGAGCGCTCAAAATATATGCGTATGTATTACCCAGGAATTTGATTTTCTTTGGTAATGTGGTACATCTGTCTCCTGGGTCTACCAGTGGGCGGGTATTGCTAGGCTGAAGATGTGGCTAGAAGCTAGAGGAGGTGTGTGTTGTGCTTCTCCTGCTCTCTTCAACATGGAGTCTAGTCATTAATCAGAACGTGGGCGTGCATAGGGACAGTTCACCTTGAGAGAGACGGAGAGCGAGATACACAGAAAGGCACTGTGTGTACGTGTGAGTGTGTATACATCCATTAACCATTGTTGCTGGAGTGGTAGACCGAACAGCCATGTCCACAGGCTGTGAGTGGCTGCAGCTAGGTTATCTGTTAGTCTCTCCCACTGCTTTGCCCACACAACTCATAATCATAATCGTGAGTAGGCAGTGTTGAAGTATATATGGTGAGGAAAAACCTTTGAAAACCAAATTGGAGCTTAGAGAACAAAGAAAAAATGGAAGATTTAGCACATAAAATGCTTGAGGGCAATTCATCTTACTGTATGTCTCTTCTCCATCCTTGCCACCTTCCTTGTTTCTTTCCTTCTACCTTTCCAGGGTAAGGACCTCCTGACCCAGAAGATCCCGGTCTGGCAGCAGTCCTGCTCAGACCCCAACAAGCTCCCAGAGAGGGCCATGCTCCTGGCTCAGCAGATGGGTGCTGTCACCCTTGGGGGCACCAGCCCCATGCACACCTCCAAATCTAACCTGGTTATCTCAGACCCCATCCCAGGGGCACAGCCCCTTCCTGTGCCCCCAGAGCTTGCTGTCTTCATGGGCAGCGGTCTTGGGCACCAGGCGGTGAGTGCTAGAGTTAAATATATCTGACATATTTGGTTTGTTTTTATTCTAATAATTTATATGTTTGCATTTTTGTCTGATATGGCCAGCCAAAAATGAGCAAATACAGTATAACCAATGCTGACTGGTGATGAACCATTCACATTAAACATTGCACAGCAATAACAATGATAATACTATGAAATCACAACGTCTTGTGTATGATGCAGCATGCAACATCATAGAATCCGATTCAGGAATCCAGCCCTTTGTCTGTATTTCAGAGAGCTGTGATTCATTAAGTGGAATGACTTCATTTTCATTAATTTTGCCATGAATTCATCTTTTTTGCTTTTATTTGATATTTCTGGTTGTTAATCCTAACAAATCATCATTAATCATTTTGCACGTGATGGAGCATTTCTAAAAGTTTTTTTTGGCTCTTGAATTCATGGCACGTCTCCTTGTTTATTTCAGAGACTGATGGGCCCAGATGGTATGTCCATGGTCAATGGGACAACAGGAGTCCACGGGGAGGACTACTGGGCGGATGGAGGGAATGTATCTGTGTCCCAAGTCAGGCCTTCATCTCCTCAGACACAGGCGCCAGGCCTGGCCCAGGCCCAGCCCCAGAGACAGGTCAGCGATGTCTACTCCAACACTCTTCCTGTCCGCAGGCCTGCTCCCGCCAAGAATAAGAATCCAGTCGGTAAGGCCTCTGAGCACAGCGCTTCCACCAATCTATATGTATTTACCAAATTACAATGGAGAGCAGACCCACTTTAGTGTTGCTCTGCAGCACAAAACAGGAGGTGAACCACAACCTCAGTGCCAGGAATGTAGAGCAGGCACAAGGAGAAACTCCTAGCAGCAAGATTTATGGGAAATATCATTTTAAAGACAACGATGCAGCAGTTAGATCACCTTCAGTTCAATGCAATTGGATATTTGACAGGCATATACTGTAATGTAAATTGATTTGACTCGGTCAGTTAGAAGGTTGTTTTGACTGCTTGAAGGTTATTTGTGTGTCTCACAAGCAATGCCACTTTAAACAAATGACTATAAAGTAACATCTCTTGCCTATTGAATGTTTTAAGCTCATGCAGACAAACTGTTGGAGACTAGACGGTATTTGTGAATCTGTACTGTAATTCTCTTAATGACTTGGTACTTGGTGTTTTTCCTGTCTGAAACACCCTCAGGAGAAACACGAACTCTTCCCCGCTCCAGTTCCATGGCAGCAGGACTGGAAAGGAACGGGCGATCCCGAGTCCAGGCCATCTTCTCCCACGCTGCAGGTGACAACAGCACCTTGCTCAGCTTCTCTGAAGGAGATGTCATCACCCTGTTAGTGCCTGAGGCCCGTGATGGCTGGCACTACGGGGAGAATGAGAAGAACAAAATGTAAGCGCCAGTTTTTATATATTCATTTATTCTATTAAGCCTTTCCTCACACGACCCTTGATGTGTATGCACGGTCTTACCTGTTCTTAGGCGCGGCTGGTTTCCATTCTCCTATACACGTGTTCTGCCTGAAAGTGACAATGAGAAGCTGAGAGTGAAGTATGTTTCCACCCTCTGACGTACAGAACTTCATCTTTATGAGCGCCGATAACAAGTCCATGTCAAAGTATGAGACCTGTGATATATTCCTTTCCCAGTCTGCATCATGGGAAGAGCAGCAGCACAGGCAACCTGCTGGAAAGTGATGCATCCCTGCCCACTCCTGACTATGGCCTGACCGCCCGACTGCTGGCACAGAGCTTGGCGCAGACCCGTCCCCGCCCCTACAGCATGGCAGGCTTCGGCACACAGGTGGGTATGATGTTTAACGTGTCCTCAGCGTGTGGACTTGGAGATACAGTACATCCAACTACATCAATGTGCAGTAACACGGAGCCATATTTTGTTTATAGTTGTTCAGCTCTTCAGGTTATTTGGTTAACTGGTTTATCCAGTGTATCAGAAAGAATAATCCTGCAATAGTTTACGCCTTGCTGCCACCTAGTGTTTGTATTTAGGCATGACATGCAACTGCTGTCAAACAGAAAGTTCTAAAATGTCCATTTTGATCGTTTCAGCCTGCCATTGAGGATTATGATAGCCGCTTTGCCACAAGGTAGGTGCCTTTTCCACCTCATCTTCTTAACAATGAATGACATGACTAGTGTCGCCATTTGAATAATTTAACTTCAAAATTTAACAGCAAGCTTTCACAACAGGCAGACACGAGAGCCAAACAGCAAGGCAGTCACTAAATATAGACGACTGCATCGGGTCGACATTGAAGCCTACCACGCTTCAACATAGTCATTCCAACATGGGGATTACAGAGATTCATTGTCAAGCCGAAACAATGGATTTGATTTTGCCGTAGTGCTAAAATCTTCACCACATCAGATACATGAACATGTTTACTTTGAATATTTTTTCTTGTTTCTTCTTTGTCCTTCCCTCTTTACTCTGGCTTTACTTTTTATAGCTCTTATAAGTAATGAATGCGGTGTGGAGCAGTGTCAGTCGTATATCAGTTTATTGTGAGTGTCAGTGGGTGCTGTAGGCCAGTAATCCTATCAAATCCCTGCTGACTCTGCAGGGCTGCTTATGGTTAGGGCTGGGAAATATGCTGTGACTGTTTTGTGCAAGGAAGGAGTACATCTCTGTGTATATGTTTATATCTGTGTGTGAGAGAGAGGGAGTGCGAGCGTGTGTATATGTGAATATCAAAGAGCGCGAGAGAGAGAGAGAGAGATGGCATGGAGTGTATGTGTACATGTATTGTTTATTGGTGTTTGGTGGAATTTATGTTGTGATAGTAGACATCATGCTGACCTCATCTCAGTCATCTCTGCTTTTAAGCTGGGGGCTTTTGGGCACCAGCGCCAAGTTGTTTTACACTCTTGTCTGCTCTGAATGTGTTTTTCCTGAGTCAGTATTTTCAGAAACATTGTCCTCCAGGGTGTATTCGCCCAAACAGTCCAAATTAACACAGCATCCATCCTGCTAAGGAAATGACTTGATTTTCTCATCAACAGTAACTACTTTTCAACGACCAACAAAGGCAAATTGTTGTATACCTTACGTGAATAACAACAGACAATCAGTGTACATCTCAGATTATAAAGTGTTGATGAGGGAATTGGAAGTCCAATCTTCCTGATCCCGGCAGGTGTGTTTGGAGTTGCAGCTGTAGGTGGGACAAAGTTCTTGACCCCACCTAACCCTGCTCTGAAACTCCACCCTGCCACCTTGTGCCTGTCTTGTCTTTCTCCATTTCTCTCTGAGTGTGTCCGACCTGGCAAGCTTCCTTCTCTCTTTGTTCCACAGTGACAGTCCTGATGGCAAATTGATTTCGACTGTGTGAGAACAGACATACAGACAGACACAGACAGCTCCGGATAGCACAGGGGCCTCTTCCTCCCCGTCTTCCTCTTTTCCCCCTCCTCTTAACCTCCCTCCTGTCCACTTATCTCCTCCTCTGCCTCCACACACACCCCTTCTCCAGTGGAAGAGGCCAGTTTCATCCCTCCTTTCTGTCCTCTCTTCCTCCCCGGGTCCCTCCTTTCCTCCTTCCATCCGTCCTGGGGGCTCCTGCTGGTGGTGTCGCTGTGGACAGTAGCGGTTGGTGGGTGGAGGATTACGTTGAGCGAGAGAGCCAGAGCGGGCCCTACCTGCTCAGCACGCAACGATATGGACTCTGAAATCTCTTATCTCTGAACTCAGTCCACCATCACGGACTGATCTCTCAAGAGACTGCCTTTGCTACTGCTTGTCTTTCATGCATGTACATGGTTGTGTCATTTTGTCAAACTAAAAGACATGTTCATGTACTGTACAAGTGCCAAAAGACTTCAATGTCGTTGTACTAAAGCCACTGACTGAATGGCCTTTATAAGCACATGTGGGCCCAGTATTATTGAGTTCCCACCGAACACACACACAAATGCTCAAAGCTTTGTTCAAAGTAAAGCTGTGCAGCAGATTACTATGTTCCTGTTCTGAGAGATCTTGTAGGTACAGTGTGCTTCCTTGTGTCAGTGCTACACTTGATTTTCCGTCCAGAGGGTGTGTGTCTTATTTGCCTTACTTTGCTTCTTTTTTCTATTCAACACAGATATTTTACGTGTAACTAAAACAAAAAAATTACTTTGAGAATATATATATATAGATATACATATATATTGTTTGTTAGTCCACAGGATTACTCTGTATTTTGGTCATTGCAAAATCAGGTCTTCACATGAAATTTCACTCTCTACCCTGAGCCCAAGACCTTACTTTCACCGTTTCCGGCCGATCTTGCTGCCAGAATTGCCAAATTTGAAAATGATGCATCAGTAAATTTAGGCTTTATAACAGCAGGACTTGGCGGACTCCTTTGATCTTTTGTTCAATAAACTCAGTAAAAAAACTGTGAAATAGTTTAGTTTTTAAATGAAAACCATGGCTTTTGCGGCTTTTCCGTGTTCTTTATGAGTGGCTACGTAGTTTTTGGTCTTTTCTTTACATAAAAAAAACTGTGTTATTGTCCTTGTACAAACAATATATTTCCAGAAATAATGAGAAGATATTGATCAGTTTAAAGTGTTTATCTTATGCATGCTGTGGAGGGATACCAGAAATGTGATACTAACAAATTGACCTTGAATGTATGGTGACTTTTTACAAAAAGTATTCTAAATAAAACACATCTCTATATATTAATAAACAGTCTGGTCTGACGAGAAATCTGTTCTCTCAGTTACATGACTTTCCTGTGGACAGCTGTGGCTCGAGTTTTAAATGTTTTAATTCTACTTTGTCCCCAAGTTGTCACCGTTACGTGAACCATTCTAAGTCACAGCTGTGTCCCAAGCATGCCTGAGTGACTGCACAGTCTTGCACAGACTCCCATTTGCATTTGTCCCGCTCTCTGTTTCTGTGTACACTTTGTCTCTGTGTGTGTGTGGTGGTTTTGCGTACAGTTTGAGTAATTTGAGTAATCTGCCTGCCTGCTCGCCACTTTATTTTTGGTTGTATATCAGTGGTCCCTTGGGTTGTGTTTCAGTTGTATTTGGGTGGTGGAAAAATGTATGTGTTCTAAGAAGATTTTGATTGTTTTGCATTTGCAGTAAATGTCCACAAAGGCAGGCTATAGAAATGATCCCTCACCTTCTTTTGGTTTTGAATAGGAGCATATGGTCATGGCATGTTGAGCATGAATTATGTACTTTTGTTTTCCATACTTCATTTCAGTTACAGTAAATATTACCCACATACTGTAAAGAGTATTCATCTTGCACCAGACTAACCAGTAGTGTCAGTGTCGTTACAAAATGTGACCCATGCATGATCTGACTGAAAGATGAGCCGTTCAAACCCAAAGGTTCTCTTTACCTTCCAGTTTGGGTCCAGAGTTGTCCCGGTTCTGAGGGAACAGGACCACCGTAAGTCACCAGCCTCCATCACCTTTCAGCCAAACAAGCACTTTATCTCTTCCCCTCTGTTTTCCTGCCTGGTTTTCCCTGCTGTCACTGGCTGTCTGGCTGCAGTAGGATGCTGGGAGTCACAGGTCTTTTCTGTCCTTTGGCCTCCGTGGATGTGGCAGAGTTTGGGTCTGTCAGTCCAGGAGGCCTCGGGTTGTAAAAGATTTCCTCTCCTTTTTTATTTGAATAGCACAAAACCATACAAAGTAGACACTAACCCTGCATGCCTATGCTTATTACATGCTGCTTTTAGTTCTCATTTTATTTTCTGTTTGAGTTCTCTCACTACATGCTTGCTAAAGCTCACATTTTATACACCTCCTGTTTGCTCAACTTTAGGTAGGCAGATTTCTTTGGATGAGGGTACATAATTAATCATGTACATGCAGTATCTCTCTGCATTGTGTACTCTGTCCAACCTAACCGTCACCCCTCCTCTCCCCACAGTGACCGTTCTCTGGAGGTCTACCTCCGGCCCACCTTCACTGATGACCGATCTGCTCCCATCTTCTACTAGCAACCTGCTGTTCCCTTTTGTCCACAAACAGGTCCTTCTTTCATGTTATTGAAAGGAAGAGATAGAAAGATAAAAAGATAGAAAAGGACCAAATGTCTGATGAGGGGAAATGCCTCTAAGAACATGTTACACTACTATAAAGTTATTATTATTGTTATTCTTTTCTGCATTTACTCCTCATCCATGTTTGCAAATGCGTATACAGTGCTACAGACAACATACTAGATCTCACCGTTTGAACATTCAAGTCCAAATATGTGACAGTAGATTTTATGAGCTTCTACCATTGTTAAATAAGGTATGACGAATAGATTTGACAAGTGATGCTGTCAACATAGGCTCCTTGCTATCTGTTATTTACATATTAATATTTCTCTGCAGCTTTAGACTGGCATATCTGCAACACTGTATGCTGAAAATTTAATTTGAGGATTATGAAGTTGTGGTGGAAAATGAGCAATACGCATTTTCATGAGTTGTTGAACTGAGGCATGGTTGAATAAGAAGATGGTCAGTCACACCTTTCAGTGCATCACTGTGATATGCACTTTGAGACTAAGTGTGGTTTTGGGTACAGATAGATACTGAACAGTAGACAAATGATGTTTAACCTGCTTTTGTTAAGTAATATTCCACTATATATTTGCTATTTGTGAGACAGTATACCCAGATTTTAATGAGGGAACTGTGCCTTCTATTTTTTTAAATAACAGGCTTCGTGAAGCAACGCGCATTCTGTACACTGGTCGGAGGGAATATGCATGATCATCACCTTCTTGTTTTGTAACTTAATTTATGAGGGGGATTATTTTTGTTTAGTTTCATAGTAGTGTCTAACTGCTTTTTAGTAACAGCTTTTTACTTGCTTCAACAACACGCACCACATCAAATTTACACCAAAAATAAGAAGCTTTTCTTTCTTTTGCAATGTCATTAATAACTAAGCTGCCAGGTAGCCATTAGATGAAATACTGTACATAAACATACATAATGGTCTTTTTTTTTATATATATATATATATATATATTAAGCTTTGAGGGAGTGGTAGCTTATAATATAGGTTGATAATACTATAGTTTTTGATCATTTGGTCTCAGTATTAAAAAGTCGTTTGGGATATTAAAGCGCTTAAAGCAGTGGTGTTTATCTACAGTCCAGTGTGGGAACGATGTTGTAAAAACAGCACGTGTATAGATGCGTGAATGAGATAATAATGCCTGATTACACTAAACCGTCTGATGCATCATGAAAAACAGTTTCCCATGGTTGAGGCTCTTATGCACAGTGATATGGTCACGCATTTCAGTGGCGGTTCTGGCTTACTTGGCGCCTATGAATGTGTGGGCCTTTTGTGAGGGCTACAGATGTAGTGAGTGAGTGTGTGTATTTGTGTCGGTATGTTTGTGTGTGTGTGTGTAAATGCTACAGAGAATGCAGATTTACACTTAAAACCTACAGGCTGTGCCGTGTATGCTGAAGCAGTAGGAGGGGCAACAAGGAAGTCAATACAGGACGACAAGTCCGATGAAGTTAATGCCCGATACATTGACATGACGTCACAGATGAGCCCCGCACGCCGCCGCCCTGAACGATACAGCTCTGGGCGGCTGCCCATCTCGCCCATCTCGCCCATGCCAGAACCAGCCACTGACACACTTATCCATTAGATGATTTTTTTACTTTTATATGCATAACTCACTCTTTTTTTGTTGTTGTCCCTTTCTCACTTTTGTCTGTTTGTATTATAACTGTTGTGTACAGAAAGTGCATATAAATTCTCAAAATAAATTAAATGGGCACAAAATTCATATATTTATGTGTTGTGTTGTCATGTTTTTTTATAAATGTTGTGGAAATGTTGACGTTTGACTTGAACACTGATACATATGTCATTGACACGAGAGGGAAAAAAGTATTTTGATTTATTTGTTGGGAATAGTACAATAGCCATGGGTTTGGGAGAAATGGAAACAGCAATGATATTACTACCGGTGCATGAAACAACCCACCTCACCTTCTCCAACGGCGTCTGCCACTTAAGCCAATAGACTGTGAAATAGCATTTTGGCTAATTTAAGAGTATCATCTGGTGTTTTCATCGGATTGCATTGTTTTAATTGGAAGTTCATACAAAAAATAGTGAGGTGCGATGAAACAGAATTGGCACTTTGAGCTAGAAGGATGGAGGGTAAGGGAGCTGTCAATACAGCAGTAGTAATTCAAGTCAAGCTACCTGCTACATGTTGCTATAACATTCATACAATATATGAGATGTGACATAATTTGTCATTTTTTTGACACCTCAAACCCCAGCATTCAGCACAACTGTAATATAATACATTAAATATTGGATGGTGACATGACACTGTGGCAAAAGGCAATTCTGCACCAAAAACACATCCGCTCTGGTCATTACCTACATACCTCTCCGTCCCTTTGGTGTCATTCTATTGCTGATGAAAGCTAATATGAACAAAGCTGATGTGCCAGCTTGCACTGCGGACACAAATGAGGAATCTCATATTTAGATGTTTCATTCCAGGATAGGGAGATGAAAAGCAACAGAGTCATTACTTTACAAATATAGACCCAGTTTAGTTATACAAAGTGCTTAAGATGCATACAGTAACAGCAAACATATACTGTAAGTCCTCAGTAAGAGTGAGAGGTGGTGGTGATAAATTAGGGACTAACAAACTTGTTTTTCTTGTATTATGCCCTCAGAATCATAGCACACAGCTAACCACTGGGAATATGATGTCACTTTGGCAGAGTCTTAAACTCAAATTAAAATTGATCATATGTTGGAGCACCTTCATCCTCAAACACCATCACCACCTATGACTTATTAAAAAACGATTTTGTTTTTCAGCTACTCACAACTGCATCGGTTACCAATCATTGTTTGCTGACTCCGGGCAGCCAGCGGACAGTAGCAGTAAAACTTTCTTTCTTTCTCATTTTCATGCTTTCTTTAATTTTTGTATTTTTTTAGATTTTACAAATTAAATGATCCAATAGGCCACAAATGGACAGGTGCCGTGTTGAGCAAATAACAATACAATTTTTATACTGAATGTAGAAATTATGCTGATAATTGTCTATTCCAGCGCACGATTGGATTTTTACTACCAGACTACCATCCCAGCAGCTGCTGCTCTCTCTTTCTGAAATAAAAAGGATCAAAGTGTGCAAATATGAAGGGTGTTCTACTACAGCATGAGGCACTGTCTCATAAAGGGTCACCAGGGTCAAGATGCCCCAAATATCAATAAAAATAAAACTCTTTAAAACATCTTGATATAATACTGCTGTTTTTTCTTTTCTTTTCTTTGTTGCGAAGGACCAGGACTCATCCTCCTCCAGTCAAGGTTGTGGGCCGCTCACTACTTTTGCCCGTCTTCACTATTCCCTGTAGGAGTGAAGTGAATAGAAAATAGTAAAAATAGTGTTTAGTTACTGTCTTTGTAAGAGACTCCTTGAGACATTGTCATCAAGTACATAGGTGCAAACTTAGTGTGGAAGGCAGATTTTGATACGGACCTGTAGTTGAGCCCACGTGGGTGTCAGACACATGTGTGATAGAGAATCGTGAAACACTGAAACGGTTGAGTGCTACAGCTGCAGGTTTAGTATTTTCAGGACTCTTGGGTGGAGATGTGGATGGACTGGTGGACTGGGGCTCAGGGATACTGTCAAGTGAGGGAGGGTGGGATGTGTGGTCATCTCCCCATTTGTATCCACCACCTTAATACGCACCCAGAAAGAGAGAGAGAGAGTCACAATTTTGAGACTAAGATGGGATTATTTTGTGTCGAATTAGTTTTGTTAGTCCTTGACAAGCTCACCCTCTTCCATATCATCAGAAGCACAGCATGTTTCAGTGTGTTCAGCTTCACATTCAGGGTCAGATTGTGGCTGATTGTCAGGATTTTTTCCCTCCGTAGATTCCTGCTCACTGGGTTCTGTTCCTGTGGAGTAGGTGTAGTCAGCCAGCTCCCCCGTAGGACTCTCCTGTAGGTCAGAAATAAACAGCCCTTAAATACTGTAACAATCATTGAACGATCTTTAATCACAATTTGCCCTCTGTGCATACTGACCTGATCAAAAAGGAACACTGTGACATCATCAAAGAAGGACACAGCTTTTTTCTTTCTCTCTAGCTCGTCGCAGAAGGACTGAGTGAGCAGGGTGGGCATCTTCAGGAGGCTGCGGAGATGTCCAGATCTGCTGCAGTCGCTTACCACCACAGGCACCGTGGTAAACTCCTCTTCGCTCTCTTCACTCTCTTCATCCTGGATGTTGTAGGTTCTCAGCTCTTCATCAGACTCGCTGTCATCCGAATCGTCTTCATCCTCCGCCTCCTCCAGTGGAGCTCTGACATCTTCTCCACAGAGCTCGAAGAATGATGAAGAAGAGGAAAGGTCCCCCGGGCCATTAGATTCTTCACATAAACTGTCCTGTGAGTCACACTCTTCTGCATCTATGTCCTCAAAATCCTCTTCATTTGTTCTGACACCCTCATTTCTGTCATCTGTCTCCTCCTTCACATGACTGAATTCTGACATCTCCTCTTCTTCTGTAGATCCTTCACCATTCTCACTCCCCTTGGAGGATTCGTCTCTGTAGTCAATTATGGTGGAAACCGAATGCAAGGACTGCACAGATGAACAGTCCTGCGATCCTCTGTTCCCCTCCACGTGGTTCGCTGAAGCTTCCTGGATTGCGGAGGAAGGCTCAGACACAACTGAGGAGCTGAGCTCTGAGGAAGGATCCTCCCCCGAGTGATCCGTCTGCAGCCCCAGATCATCATCATCGGGGGAAGACTCTTTGGTGAGGCAGCCCCCCATCTCTGGAGGATATGGTGACAGCATGGACAACCCAGGGGTGGAGGAGGGATGATGTGAAGTAACATCAGCCCCTGAAAGGTTCACCAAAACACAACTTTTGATGTGTCTCAAATTTGTCAAATGCGCCTCATTCTTGATTTGTATTTTAATTGGATCATCCACGTGTGTACAACTCAATTGCTCAGTATGTCCATCACGCTCACTTTGACCAGTGAAGAACTTAGTGCCTTCCTCGTGGGGGCTCCTCTCATTTTCAGCATCATAGTCGGAGAAGTAGGCCGAGTCCCTGTATGGGTTCTTATCAGTCAAGCCTTTCAGCTGTAGCTCTGCCGTGCTGGAGGACGTGCGGCTCCCGTTGGCCACACCCACCTGCAAAACCAAACCAGGTTCCTCTCTCAGCCCAGGGCTCCCCTCACCGAGCTCTTTGAAGAGAATCTCGGGAGATTCGTTGTTCTCTGTGTCATAACCACTGTCCAGAGATTTGGGCAAGATGGGGGTATTGAAGGGATCGGGACTGAAAGCCTGATCACAAGGACTTACCATTGAGGAGGATGGGTCAAGGGTGTCCACCGAGTCGGGAGTTCCGACTGGATTCTTTAGCGGACTTAGCTCTTCTTCATCTACCTCGGTATAGTCGAGGTTAAAATCAGCAAAGATCCCTGATGTAATATCTGTGATATCATCGTCTTCATCCTCACTGCAGTCACCGACGTTGTTGCTGACACCCACTCCGCTGTCTGCTCTGCTAGACTCTGATATCTCCAGATGGGTAAACCTCTTATCTGCTCGGCAAGCTGAGACTCTTGGTGAAATCTTTAAGTCTTGCTTCACTGAGGGCACGTCCCAGATGTTTGTTCGCTGCTTGTCTGTTTGCCCTATGTGGGACTCCATGAAAGTGGGTTGTGACTTGTTGTAATTTGCCTCAGGGATCCTCTTAGGCTCAGAGTATAATCTCTCTCCAATAAGCAATGATTGCCTTTCATAGTTTATCTCCATTTTATCACCGTCAGTATCTCTGGAATCCATGCTTGAACTGGTGAGTGTATCCATACTTATTAGATTATCTGCACTTGAGTCTATCTCCACTTGACTGGCCGTTGGCTCTCTTTCTTTGTGACATAAATGAATGTATGAGTCTACCTCAATGTGCTTTCTAGCTGAGTTACATCCAGCATCTCCTCCTACTATCCCCATCGTGTTAAATGGTCTGGGGCTGTGGAAGCTTCGGGCGCTGGCTGTGGTTACAGACCATAAATCTGATGTGTTAGTAGTGTACTGAAGATCCAGATAGCCACCCTGCCCGCTGTCTGCCTGCCTGCTGTCAAAGCTCAGACTGTTATTGTTAGCTGAATGGTTTGAGGTCCAGTTAGTTGCCTCTTCCTCAGAGAAAAGGTCATCTTCTATGTCTCCGCCACCCCTCTGGCTCATCAGCAGGCCGTCATCTGTCTCTACATCAATGCTAATGTGGTTAACAATGGGCACTGTTTTTCTGAGGGAATCCACCATATCAGAGCGGCTTTCGTTGACCGTGCTCTGACCTGTGCTAGCCTCAAGATAGGGATCACAGAACCCTAAGCTAGGGCTGCTGATTGTTTGTGACAAACTATATGGGGTATCTAACCGTCTCACAGGATGGACAGTGTTGGACTCTGTGGATGTATCTTGTTCAGATGAGCAGGACTGGCGACTTGTTTTGTTTGTGTTTGATGTGTGTTCACAGTAGAGACTGTCCCTCTGACTGGATGAGAAGCAGTTGTGGAAGTGGCTTGTCTCTCCAGGGCTGGTGCTGAATGCCTGTCTCATCGGCTCTGTGCTTAGTATAACAGTGGGGCTTGTATCTGAGTCGTGTGCAGTAGACTTGTTATTTTCAGTGGACCAGTAAGCCCTGGGCTGTGCCACAGATGATCTAGCCCGGTCCTCAGAGGACAACCTACTGTTGCTGGCCTCCAGTCCTGGGCTGTAGTCTACCACAGTGTCATCTAGGGTAATGTTACACTCTACAGGTTCCTCTATGCGAATGTAGTACTCGCTGCAAACCGAGGGGCTGTGGGCACTCAACACTGGGACCACACCTGGGTGTTCAGGCTCATAGTACGTTGGGGATGTGCCAGAGGCCAGGCTGTCAGTCTTACACGCCTGTGGAGTGCCTCCTCTGGTAGAATAATAGATATCCTGGTAGTGTGGGTTCCCCTGGCCCAGTGGACCACTGGTGGATGAGGAACAGTAGGGCTGCTCAGCTCGGGCCTGCTCCCACTTGTACTCAAAGTTGAGACCATGGCTGGTCTCTGTGACAGTTAATAAGTCATCTCCTGTATCTGAGTGGAAGTTGTCAGAGAAGTGATCGAGGAGGGGAAAAGAGGACGAGGCAGAGGAGGCCAGCTCCACTTTCCGAGACTGATCTGCACTGGGAACTTCAGCTGAAACAGATGTAGGTGTCAGGGCAGTAGCTGTGGATGTAGCTGTGTGAGAGCTGCTGCCAAGGAGGTTGGGTTTCAACGCATTCCAGCGCTGTTCAAAGTCTTCCTCAGCATCACTAGAGCCTTTGGCGAGCAAATATGTAATCAGAAGGTGCACTTCCTCCGTACTGGGTCTCAGCTCTGGCTGCAGCCAACAGAACTGCATCACCTCGTACCTGGACAGGAACAGAGAGAGACAACAAAGACAGAAAAGTTGTGTGAGCCCTTCTTATTGACAACGACGGATGTATACGCAGAGATTTGTGAGTTTATGTGCCAAGTAAAAATGGACTTCTAAAGTCAGCAGGTAATAGAAAAAAATACATTATCTAATCATGACACCAGCTAATGACATAGACGATATGAAGGAAGTGTAATACAGATGCTGACTTAGTGTGTGTATGTGTTTGTGTTGGGGGGGTGTCTCTATGTTGCTGCAAAGCGTTTTTAAGACAGTGTGAAACAATTAAGGAAACTGTACAAAGCAGAAAAAAAAACTTGGCTAACTTCCCATATAAAGATAAATGAGGCAACACAACTGGGCGATACCAAGAGGATCATAAAGAATAGGGTATTGATTATCTGCTCCTTCGAACAAAATGAAATATTGCTACAGTGCACCGGAGTAACAGCGTAAGACTGAAGTGACTTTGGGGTGCTCTTATTAAAGACATTGGTCAGTGACGGGCGAAGATCTAGTTAAGCGCCTGAAATGTATATTTTGTGTTTTGCAGCTACATCACCATACATGTGTAACAGGCGTATGTCTACCTGAGTGCAAAGGCATGCAAGCGTGTCTCACCAGCGTTCCGCCAGGGGGAATTTGAGCTGGGGTTTGGGTAGTTTGAGCTGCTGTTCCTTCACAGCGTATGTCAGCACCTGTCTATCAGAGTAATGTCTGTAAGGCTGGTTCCCCAGCTCAAACAGTTCCCAAATTGTTATCCCCAGTGACCTGTGAGAGGAAAATAAACCATTGAACATATGAAGCAGTCAGACCTTGATGTGAACGTCTTGAGTAATAATATAAAACCATAAAATCTGTTACGGACAATCGATGAGTACAACATCCAAGTTACACTACTTTTATAAAGGCAACAGTTGTTGTTGAATAAACCCGTTTTTGGTTCTATCTAGTTTGCGGTCATTGAAAAGGTCTCACCATACATTGCTGGTTTTAGTTTGGTCAACTACCAGCAGGTTACCATGGACCTCATCTATGAGTTCAGGTGCAATCCAGCGCAGGGGAACCCAAATCTGGTCTTGTGTTACATAATAGTCATCCTACACAAAAGAAAGCAAGGAAAACGTAGTATGTGTCATGATAAACACATAAAAGTTAATACATTCTCTGTAAAAAAAAAGATAGAAATAAAATAGAAGGTCTAACCTTGTATCGGCTGTGAGAAAGTCCATAGTCTCCGATCTTAACTGACATTTCTGATGTTAGGAGGCAGTTCCGCAGGGCCAGGTCACTGAGAGAGCATAAAGAAATCATTTCACCACAAAGCTTGAGATAGCATAAACTTTCTCTAACTACATATGCTTGACAGTGAATTGTTGCGAATTATTATAATATCTAACACATTAGATTTTGTACATTTTCAGTTCATTTCAACATACTGCATGGTATTTCACAAATGCAGCCACGGCTACATTTTTAAACCCTCACGTGAAAAGTGTACACAAGTGTATACGTGAAAATGTTCACCTACCACGTATCCCTGTTGGCCGCTCAAAGATTAGGACTTACTAATACTTACACCAGATACTGAAACTAATTTGTACAATCTCACCTTCACCACAAACAAGAAGCTGTTTAGCATCGGGAGGCACTGACTCATTTCTATGGCAACAGCTACAACCAAGTGGACAAGAACGGGCGAGAAGGGCACACCCCCGGCAACAAAATCACTGATGCTGGAGTCTGCAAGTACAACTCAGGCAGCACCAGGATGTTGTTGCAGGAAGAGACCACCAGGGGGTGCACTGACCATTTAGGTGTGTTTATATAGCTAATAGGTTGGTTCTGTCTGACGTTGTATACCTGTGTATAAAGTTGTATTTGTGGAGGTGGAGCAGCCCTGAGGCAATCTCACAAGCCATTCGTTGGAGGATCAAAGGATCCGGAGTCTCAGAATCAGCCACCCGACAGCTGCGGAGGTAGCTCTTCAAATCACCCTGAGACATGATTCAGACATTATTAACAATACTGTAGCAAGGATTGGAATGAGGAGGAATTCTATGGGACTGAATTTGATTAACAGAATGGCAACAAGTGTGTCTCACCAGAGGGAAAAACTCCATGACTAGCAGATAAGGAGTGACCTCTGAGCACTGGGCCAGGCACTGCAGGAGAGCAGGGTGCTGGAGAGTTCTACCAATCGAAACAGAGTATGAGTAAATATGAAGGTGCATCGCCAATCCATGCAGTAAATTAAAAAAAACCCAAAACAAAACAGTGCTATGTGGCCTTTGGTTGTGCAAGTCTGTGGTTGTCTGAGAGGACTGACCGGTATGGCTGTACCTCCTCCAGGAACTGCATCTGGTCCTGGACGCTGGCACTGGCCTTCAACTCTTTCACAACCACCTGGGTGGTGCTCAGGCCTGCATTGACCTCGCCCAGCAGAACCTGACAAATGCAGCGGTGAGGGGTGTGAAGAGCGGAGCACAAAATCTGTGCTACACCATGTAATAAAATATGTACAAAGCTCTATCATAAAGACGTAATTGTAGTGAGTATGAGAGAGAGCGAGGAAAGTAGAATTGGCCTGGGATTGATGGAATTCAGAATGTCACGATAATTTTAAGGAATTCGCTCTGACTATGAATGTCCCCTGTTCTCTCATGGACCACATGTTAGCCTCACTAAAATGATACCATCGCCACATTATACCCGCATTCCAAAGTGTAAAATCTGAGCTGGAAAGAAAATAAAAAAAAAAAAAATGTTTTAGCATAGTCGGGACAAATACTGCATAAACAATTATAGCAGTAATGATGAGGCAGCAGCACAAGACCCAGTGTTTGTGTATCTGTTTAAAGAGCAAAGAAAGTCTGTCTTACCTTGCCAAACCAGCCGTGTCCAATCTCCTTTAGATACAGCAGACTATGTCGGCCAAGGTCTGATGATTTCAGCAACTGGACTGGAAAGAAAGAAAAACCACATAGACCTTAGCCTGAAAAAATACTATTGGGTAGAAGTAATGAGAGAAGAAAGGACCATTGATTGAGATATACTGTATAGTATACAGTATATATACTATACAGTAGGTTTCAACAAATACACTGTAGGTTTCAACAAAACACAGCACAATAAAAAGAGAAATACAGTATAGAGACAGAGCTGAAATGTCAACAAGGGAGAAATCTCTCTCAGCTGAAGAGAATAAATGGGTTTTTCCACAAAAACATACAGAATAGCAGAATGAAAAAGTCCATCAGCCAGCATAGGCACATCAACTGAAGTTTCCACATTCCAAATATGTCCAATGAGCATTTAAAACCAGAAAAGCAATTTCACATTATCCATTTCAAGAGAATCACAAAATGATATACCTCCACGAATCCTCATATTTTAGGAAGGACGTTGGTGAGCAGACAGCTGATGATGGTGGAGCGGCCAGCCACTCTGAGCACCGGGACAGGGACTCAATCTGAGTCTCCAGTTCTGGTTCAGAGTGTGAGAACCGAGAGACCGTGGCCCCAGTCTGGACCCCAGGCGCTTTAACCTTATTGCGTATGTGAGAAAAATCCCACAGTCGCAGTATGTGTGTGAGAGAGCCTCGGCAGGATTTAACCCTCCGAGCCCTTGCACAGCTGAAAAAGCTTGCCATGCTGCAACCGAGCGCACTCTCCAACTGGAAGACATACAAACATGCACACACATATTGGCTTCGTTCTCAATTGCTCCAGCTGTCGCGCAAACACTGAAATCCTTGGTTCCTGTGCGGACTGTCTAAATCAACAATAAATAGAAGGAGGTAGAACTCATCGCAGCTCTGTGAACGGTTCAGTGCAGAAGTTTGGAGGAAGTTTTCTGCCCGGGTCGAAGTTTTCTTGTCGTGTGTGCCGCCTAATGTGTCCTTCACGCATGTTGGTAGTGTGCTGTTTGACGCGCCAGTTCTGTGTGCAGCCTCAAGACATCCAGCAGTGACATAAGGCCCACATAATGCCCCCCTGTCACCCAGGACATCAGCATTCCTCAGCCAACGGGACACAAATAGTGCTCTGTCAGATGCAGAAAAGACCTCTGTCATACACACTCACCGCCCTTATCTCAAGCTTCCCCTCCCCACTCTTAGGTCCTGGTGCATGCCACCACCTTTCCCCCATCTCTCCTCATTCGGTGACAGACCCCTCACTGTATTCTGCCCATAATGCCAGTCCTCCACTGGTGCGTTCCATGGACATTTTAGTCCAGCCTTATGCTCACCCACTACCCAGCCGGCCTAAATCAGGGCCATTGTTTGGCTCATTCACTCACACACTCGCTCAGTGTCTCCTGGTACCCAGAGCAACAAACACACATTCACAGACACACACAGGCATCCATACACACATATACTCATAAATGGGATCACACAAGAACCATTCTTTACTAGAACACTGGGCAGAGGCTGCAATGGTGATAACAAATCCACACTTCTCTCTACCCCAACCCCCAAACCTCAACCACCAATCAGACAGACAGATAGAGAGATGCAGAGAGAGAATAAGATGCCATATTATTCCAAATGTGGAATGTGTGTGCATGAGATTGCATTCCCATCCTACTCATGGCATTCCCAGTCCAGATAGTAGGACACAGGGAGTTGTTAGAACTGGTAGGCTCATGGAATTACACACACACACTCACACACACTCACACACACACACACGCATACACAGTCATTTCACACATTCACTTTAGAATATCAGTCCTTTGTAGTGGGTTTGAAAGCTTTACATGACCTCTTGAATAAAAGATTAGAGTAATACGACAGTCAGATCATTTGCAAATGCAGTATTGTAATTTGTAATACTTGTGTATGCGTTCAAACTATACAGATAAATGTTGCTGGGAATAAGAATAAGATGACATTTTCATGTAATGGAGGTTTTTTTGGCCCATGGACCTCATTAATCTGTTAGATGATATTTCTGAGCATGGTAACTTGCACGTGATCTGTTTTACTTTTACACTGGTGAACATTTTCTGGCTCCAGCATAGCCCTGTATTTATTCTATGTGTGGAAAAACCACTCTCACGGAGTTACAAAATTTAATTTAGATGGATTTGATTGTTCTTAAGAAAGAAATAAGAACATTTCAATTGTACAAACAAAAGCAATAAAATATTTGAACCGGCTCTGGGATTGAAATGATACACCTGCAGTACCTCCACAGAAAACCAGGAGGTCTGGAGTGTCCCAGTCACGTGAATGTGACTGGGACATTCTCTGTTCTGTTGACCGTCTTCAGCTTCATATGTGTCCATCACTTTGCCAGATATCAAAAGAGTAAATGAATAACTGATAGTATGCTAACAACAAAAAAGCATGTAAATTCAGTTCTTGTTCTGATTTTAGCTAATTATATCTTGGTAATTAATTTTGGTAAATAGTTAGTTGAACAGTTAAACAATTATCTTAAATTAAGTATGTTTGAATATAGTTATGTTTCTGTGCTATCGTGTATTTTCATATCCACATATCTGTCCACATATGTCTCCTGCATCAGTGTGTGAAAGGTCTGTATGTAGTCCATGTAAACTTTGATTATTCTGATTTAATATTTTTTATTCTCTTATATTTTTGTTCTATTTTTAGTTTGTCTCCACTTATATTAACTCTCAATCCTTTTATCCTCTCCCTTCCTCTCCTCTCCTCTCCTGTACTGTCTTCTCTTCTCTTCTCTTCTCTTCTCTTCTCTTCTCTTCTCTTCTCTTCTCTTCTCTTCTCTTCTCTTCTCTTCTCTTCTCTTGTTTTGTCTTGTCTAGTCTTGTCTTTTCTTCTCTTGTTTTGTCTTCTCTTCTCTTCTCTTCTCTTCTCTTCTCTTCTCTTCTCTTCTCTTCTCTTCTCTTCTCCTCTCCCTTCTCTTCTCTTCTCCTCTCCTTT
>OMNV01019843.1:120399-187489 GCA_900303265.1 Brotula barbata
TATTTTTGTTCTATTTTTAGTTTGTCTCCACTTATATTAACTCTCAATCCTTTTATCCTCTCCCTTCCTCTCCTCTCCTCTCCTGTACTGTCTTCTCTTCTCTTCTCTTCTCTTCTCTTCTCTTCTCTTCTCTTCTCTTCTCTTCTCTTCTCTTCTCTTCTCCTCTCTTGTCTTGTTTTGGTTTGTATTGTCTTATCTTGTCTTGTCTTGTCTCTTTTTGTCTTGTGTGGTCTTGCCTTGTCTTGTCTCATCTTAAATGGATACTGTAGTTTCATCTTGAAATAGAAGTGTTGCAATAGTTTCACATACTGTAGTTGCAAATTTGACAAACAGGAAAGAGAAGTAAAGAGGCTGGAAAGAAAATATAATTCTTCAGCCCACATTGCCTTTCCTGAGGTCACCTTAACTCTGTTAAGAGACATTCTCACTTGTTTTCCTCATCTTCCTAAATCCTTTTCATGATCTTGACTCCTTTCAGCATTTATCCATTCCTCACCCTGCAACACCTGGACCAATCACATAGTGGTAGCTATGGAGGACTGAGTTGAGGCTAGTGATTGGCTTTAAGCCTGGGGTTCCCTTGTCCAATCAGTGTTGGAGCACACATCCTGGGATGCTGCACCCCAGCTCACCTCCCTTTTGGCTGAGCGCAGCACAGTGAGTCATGCAGGGAGAGGCGTAGTGAGCACAGAGGATCTGATGCATGTGCACAGACACACACGCCACCTACACATACACACATTTTAACAGGTTAAATGATCCTCCTGGAGAATTACAAACCGGGAGGAATTGTGAACAAGGAGCACAAAAAGAACAAATCAACATAATATGAATGTTAATTGAATATTACAATCTATAATTAGAACAGACACCCCACTGGATCCATGATACCAAAAAACTATGAGTTTACAAACTGACAGGGAACTCCAGAATTAATGTAGCATTGGGTGTGATTCGACAACATAGCACTGCAGGTCTGTTCCTGACTGCATTGCACAATGGACAGATGTGTGTTCTTTGTTGAGGGAGAGTGCAGGGCATTAAAGACATGTTTACAAAAAGACAAGAGTGAATTAAATGGGGGCACATCCCTGCCAACTAAGCTTGAAATAGTAGTTAGTTATCTCCCCCAAATCAATACGGCCACTCAGACGCGTTGTATCCCCTTATCGTCGAGGAAACCAACAATCTTTTATAGTGGCAAGTATTCAGTCCGCCTAAATAGATCAGAATTAAGGCCAACTTCTAAAATAATAGAAGAAGACAGAAATGGAATTAAAAAAGAGGAGAGGAGTGAACAAGGAGGGTAATACATTTAAATTTAAACAGAACGAAATAACATAGCAGTGATGCGTGTGTTCTTACTGGATCTGCCAGGCTGTTTGGAGACAGGCAGGGAGACTTCTGTGAGCGGAAGGATGTAGACTTCTGGGCCATTCTGGGAGGAGGGTGAGGCCAGATCTGCCTGGTACTCCTCTCCTTCAGTGTTTTCAAACTCCTGGTGAATGGGGCAAAGACACATGCGGGGATTAGTCACAGCAGTCACCCTTCCACAGGGACAGTAGGAGACAATGGTACCACTGTGAAAGCATTCAAATGCATCAAGGCATGCCCACATACCCATATCCATAATATCCATAGTCATGTACCTTCTGGGGTGTACTGTGTAGGGGGACGCATTATTACATTATTATGCATAACATAAACACAAAAGGCCTCTTTCTGTCTTTCTTTCTGTCTTTCTTTCTTTCTTTCTTTCTTTCTTTCTTCAAGCCTGCAGAGTAGAGTTGTAGACAGAAGGGAGTAGAGTACACAGACCAACCATTAGTAGTTACTATAGTTGCTTACCCACCACTGACTCCATTCTTTCCTTCAAATTTTGATCCTCAAACATAACATTGTCCTCAATGACCCTGGAAACCCACCAGGTATCTGTAACGTGGCCCTCTCTTTGTTTATGTTCTACTTGACAAATGGGTCCCATTTTCTATTATTGAATGCACCAATATCATCTCTTCATTTGGTGCGGTGTAGTGGTCATCAGGGCTTGGTCCGGTACTCTTCTTTCGTACATTACACAGCCATAACCCAAAAATTAAAGTCTGTTAAGATGACAAACAACAGCCAGCGCTGACCACCCGGGCACCTAAGTCCCAGTGCTGCCATAATAGACATCAGTACTTTTACCTTGAAAGTGGCCCTCCTGTGACCAATTATGTGCCTGTAATGCCACATCTGTACATCTGTTAGGTCTTTTTTTTTCTAACAGAACTACCTCTCCCAGCTTTGGAGTGTGTCCTGGATGGTATCATATGATATATTTGTTGAGTTTGTTTTTAGCTCTCACGTCGGCCATCCCTCCTCTATGTTGGTCTGCTGCAGTGTCCTTGCTCCCTATAGCGCTCTCTCACATCCTCTCCATCCCCTTTTGTATGTATCAACAATGCTGATCTTAAGCCAAAAGCTAGGTCATAATGTCAACGTGCTGTGCTGTACAGCAGCAAGCAGACAGATTAGAACTGCAACGTTTCTTACTTCTGCTGCTCTAAACAGTACGTTAGCCTCCACTGTGACGATCTGTCCCTCTTTGTACAAAGACCTGCAGGACTAAACCACGCTGTTCGCCCACACAAGAAGAATACTATGAGTTAATTTACACAGCATTTACATTACTATAACATATTCCCTTGTTAGCTTGTTTGCTTTAGGATATGATTTGTTTAATTCTTTTACTGCTTTGTTCAATATCTGATCCAAATATTGACCCTTACAGATGGAAAATGCTGCATTATGATGTCTTTCTCCATCCTTTTTTTTTTTTTTTCTAGTGTACATGAAAATTTTCGACAAACAGAGACAGTAAATATGAATATTCTCTGGTAAATAAATCAGCTCCTAAAGAGTTTCCCTCCTTTTTCCCTTTTGGAGCTGGATGAGGCATCATGTCCCAGTAATTCAAGCCATATTGTTAGTGGCTGTGGAGACAGCGGCTACGTCGGGAAACTGTGGTGGCAATTGTGTTTTGTTCACAAGTGCTGAGCCATCCATCCATTCCCTAAATAACGAACTGTTACCCATCACCAGCCAATCTCCCACTGCGGCGAACACAGAGGTGAAGAAGGGAAAAAGGTGAAGAGCAAGCAGAAAGAGAAAGGAGCAGAAAGAGCGAGCAACAAAATCCTCGTCAACATTATGTGTCAGTAAATGTCCCCAAACACCAGAGTGTGAGTGTGTGTGCTGGAATGTGAGTGTGTGTGCTTCTCAATCAGGAGAACCATCTGCCAGTCTCCTCAGAGCGAAGTCTAAAGGCGAGCACCTGGCTGTGAGTCAGCATTCCATAGCTCCCTAGAGAGCATTCAGCTTAGAGAGCACTTAATACTCAGCCGCACATTACCCGCTCCAGTAAAACCACTATGATGGAAGGGAATAAAGAATCTTTTCGGACAGTGCAGCCGTGCAATTTGGCAGTCCGACACGAATGCACAATTGACATGTGAGTTACTACTATAAGTTGTGGTCACCGAGAAGAGGGTGGGAGAAAGTAGGGAAGGTGAAGATAAATATTTAATGATGGAACCATTCTGTGACGCGGATCATTAAACCCAGAGATCAAGATGAAGATTTGATGCAGAATTTGGAAACCCACATTACACACTTTCAAACCAGCTTGCATTGTCTGAATTTAGACCAAATTGTAGTCAAGAGAAGCATGTATTTTACTGACTAAAGCTTTTACACATAGGCTGTTCTTTCAAAGTGTTTTATTTATATCCTCCTGGAGGGTATGTCATCTTCTTGCCATAAAGACCAGTCTTTTCATGTACCGTGAGTACCCACAGTGCCACACTGCTTTGCTTTTTAAAATTTTAATCCTTCAGCCTCATTGAAATTACTGTTGTTCCTCTGCAGTTAAATACTGACACTGACTTGGGCACTTTATTCACTTAGTGCACTATTTTCTGCAAGGGAACATGAGCTCTGCATACTGCTCTCACAGAACGTGGATAAAGTTTAGGAAACAAGAAGACAGATGGACAGATGAGACGATGAGCAATGACGCATGTTTGATAATGACCTGGTAGGATCATCTTTAAAACTCATTTAGCGGTGATCGCCTTTTCCTTTATATGAAATGAATGATCTGAGTAATTGTGTGAAATGGTCGGGTTACGCTGGACTTCATGTCACGTCCTTGAATAAGACTGGAGTCCTTTGTATCAACATTAAAATTTTACAGTCACGTGTACCAAAGAGCAGGCTGTTCGAACCCTGCCCATTGCCCAAAGAAAATTTATTTTTGTCCGATACTGTTTTGGCCCCTACGTCACATGTTTTAGCTGTTAATCCATCTTCCATTAGCCATTTCACAGTGTAATGCAGGCCAGTGGAGAGAAGCCACAAACATAAACTTTCACTGTCCCTGCAGAGAGAACCAAAGGCCCAAAGTTGTCTATGGTGTCTCTTTATGCTGTACTCATTAGTGAATCAGTGTCCCCGCAGCATGGACCAACCACAGCCTTTCCCACTGCTCAGCATGAACCCCTAAACACAGAGACTCTCATCCCATGCAAACAAGGAACAAGCCCACTGCCAGCTGCTCCAGATTTATCTACTCTGATGTCCTCCTCTCTGCTTTTTTCTACTTTCTATTTAACCAAAAAAAGTATTTTCTCGTCTTGTTTCTTTCCTTGATTTAATAACTTTTTGCACCTGATTTGCATTAGTGACGCTAACAGATGGCTTTGGTGTTCAGTGGAGCTTGTAATTTATCCAATCCAGCTGACTTAAATTTAAATTGAATGCTTTATATGTGAGGATAAATTTGGTTTCATCAAAGCAAAAGACTTCATTTTGTGGGAAGACTGTCACTCTGGGAATACAAATAATACAAATATTGAGTCATTTTCTTCATGTGCTTTACCTTCTCCCTCTGTTCCACACACAGACAGCTGGAAAACATGTTAAACGGTTACAGGAACAATGGAGTCAGGGCAGAATTTACAGCCATATTTCTGTATGCTTTCGAATTCATTTTGATATTTTTTGGGAGAAAAATACTTCCTTTCCGCAATAAAGTTTTTCAAGTACAGGAGAAGCTGTTTTAGCAATATTTCACATCCACAAGTCTTAATAATCAGGTAAAAGATTTGTATCTATTATATTATTATTTATTATCTATTATGTCTACTTTTTGGATAAAGAAATAAAATTCAACATAAACTACACCCTACCAGCCCACATAGCGTTGGACCACAAATTAATGTGTATAACAGTGCAGCATCCACATTCTTGATGAGAAGCTCACATTTGCGCACTTACCTTTACCATACACTAGTTTTACAATGTCTGAAAGAGCTGTGTAATATTAACAGATTAAGCTACTTCCATTTTCAAATTTCCATCACATATTAAGGACTTTGTACGTACATAAACATCTTAAAACAAGCCCATTCTGTGTGTTCTGGTTTGCTGCTTGCCATCTCCAGCAGGAGGCAGCAGTGAGCTCACCTTGAAGCCAATGTCTCCCTTCTTGCAGCAGAGGCAGGCCAGCATGAGGAAGATGAAGGTAAAAAGGCCGGAGAAGGAGACAGCTACAACCGCAAGGGATGAAGGCCACGACAGCTCGCTCAGTGGAGCACCATCTGAAAAAGGAAAAAGCATGACAACACTGTTAAAGGTTGCAACCATACGGACGTCTGACACATTAAAGACATCAAGTTGACTTTTAGGTGATCTGTGACTTTTGTTTACAGCTTGAAGAAAGAATTGTGTCACACATTATTAGCATCGCCTCTGTCTCTAAAATATGACACAAACACAGTGCAGGCTCGGCTGTGGTTTAATCACAACCGTTGCTATGCACCCCCAGTTGTACAACCTTAAGTCTGATACCAACCATGAACACAATAACTACCTCTGAATGCAAATTCACTCAAAAGTCAGAAAAGAGCTGCAGTGGATCAATCTGTTTCCAGCTGTGAAGAATAAAACTAACTGTTGAAAATTCATAATCTGTTTTTCCGTCCCCCCCAGATCACCTGTAAGAGTATAATCTATGGCATGTAAGAACACCACACAACAATTTGAGAGTTGCACTGCAGCATTTTCACTAAGGATGTTCGACATTTAATATAGCAAATCAAAGATTTTTTTGATCTAAAAAATGTCCTTTGTCTACTGCTGTCACAGCCATTCATCCCAAATGAGATTTTTGGGGTAAGTGTGCATTACATGCCAGCATGTTATGCCTGCTTCCTCTGAATATATTGAACTCAGAAGACAGATACACGTGATTACCACACTCAAATTTCAAAGAAAAGGAGATTTGATTAACAAAGACAATAAAAGCTACAAACAGTATTGTAAGCTTTCAAACCTTCTTGTTGAACTGACTAAAATCCATTGTTGTCGTTGTATTTGGACTTTCGGATCACTTTCCTCTCTCTCTCTCTATCTCTCATTTTATTCCATTATCTCTTGCATTATACCTTATCCCTCTCCCATTCTGAACCATAATAAATAGAATAGAATAGAAACAATAGCACAAGGTTAGCAAAAAAAAACCACAAAGAAAGGACGATAAATCTGAATATCCTTGCCAAAATAATTCACTCGTTGTCTTTAAAGGACTCTTTGTGTGTGTGTGTGTGTGTGTGTGTGTGTGTGAGCAGTTAATGACCAACCCATAGCCATGGTAGCAACCTAATTGGCTACACATTATAGCTCATTATCTATCCAGAGCCCACCTCCCTACCCCCCACCCCAACTCTCCCTTTCCTCAATTTTGGAGGCGATGCATTTCTGCTGATGCCTGATGTCCTCTATAACAGATGCTGCTGCTGCTCTTTCCTGTCTATTATCCTGTGTTATGCAGTGAAAGTGCATGTGTCTCTGTTCGCAAAGTGAAGTGGAAAGGAAGGAGTTTTCAAGCCAAACAAAGAATTGACCTTTCTGGATTCAACACACACCACAACGACCAGAGTGTGTCAGTTGTGACCGGGCACATTGTGGAGATGCTGATAGGGGAAATGAGTTCTTCCTCCACTGTGATCTATAGCGTCCCCCATCCTGTGACCTTCTTTTAAGAGCTGAGATTAAAACCAACATGTATAATTATAGATTCATCCACATATACATTATACAGACAGCACAGTCTCCACTTTGCCCTTTTCACACCAGATTTGATATTGTCACACATAAAAACTGATGTCAAAAATCACCACTGAACATGTTTAACACCGCAGACAGAGATAAATGTGGTGTAAAATTGTCAAGATGCATATCAGGTCACAAAGAGACTGAGGCTGACATGATATCAAAAAGTGCAGGGAGCACGAACGAAAAAGGATGGAAATACATGATGGTTGGATGGATGGATGATGGATGGATGAATGGATAGGATGGATGGATGATGAATGGATGGATGATTGGATGGATGGATGATGGATGGATGATGAATGGATGGATGGATGAATGAATGGATGATGAATGGTTGGATGGATGGATGGATGGATGGATGGACTGAAAGTAGCATTACACCTGATTCATAGAGCGCCGTGACTCTCTGCAGGACACAAACATAACACATAAAGTCATACATGTACACGCTGTAAATTCTGGAGCAAACAAATACTGAGTCTGGGTACCTGACATCAATAAACATCAAGAAATAAACAACATTTAAGTATAACCTGCACCTGCAATTCTGGGCAACAAATAATCATTTTTTCTAAGTATATGCATAGTAGTAAGTACATCGTGATGTAGTTTAAAGTTAAAACAACTAGACACAAACATGTTTTCAGCTATCACTATTTTAGTCCCGTTCCCTCGTCTTATTCATAACACCTCATCCAAACCTAATAACATTTACCACTGCTGTAGGTTAGCTTGCCAGTGGGAGGTGGTACTAAAATTTCCCTGTATCACCTGAGAGGCCTGGCCTAAATTTGAGGGGTTCAGGCCCCAGCGTACCACAAATTAAAATATTAATATGTGTGTGTGTGTGTTGCAAGGCTCAAGGTGCTGTAATTCCATCGTGTTGTGTGTTCTTTATGAAAGAGTCCACGACAAAATGTTGACATGGCTGGTTGCATCCAAGGGGCAAAGCTCAATCTGGTTTTTAGTTCATTCACTACGTCCTCTCCTATTAGAGAAACATAGTGCTGATTGGATGAATGGATATTCATACCTTTACAACACACTGTACGGCGCCTGTAACAGGTGATCATTCTGCACTGTGTACCAGCTAAGAGTGGCATAAAAGAATAAGAATCATCTCACATCTTTGGAATTCAAATATATCCCCCCCTTTTCAGGTAAACATGGGACACACACTAGTAGCTACCTCACTTTGACTGAACAGATCCAACACTGGACCAAACGGGAGGTGAACCCAGGGCCGAGTCAAGGACGGATGAAGCAGTGGAAGACATTTCAATAATAACAGTCTTTGTCTGCCCTGCATTAAATGTTTTTTTCATTTCTCCTTTGAGCTTACATCATCCTGTCCTGTGGCTACTAGTCTCCCTTGAATGTTAAGGCTAACGCACTTACACTCACGTACATTACACATACCGCAAAATGTAGTCAACACAATTTTAAAAGCCAATATTGGACGATGAGCAATCACTGGTAAATTGGCTAAATTTGACTAAGTAAATCGTGTTTCTTTGTGAATGATTTCCCTGTGTGAAATAGATAAAAGCTACACTTACATGCTTCTACGTGATAAGAATGTTCTATGTTAGGAACAGACGGCAAGCTTTTTCATGGCCGTTCATGAATAAAGCATGCAATAGCGAACTCAGCCTTTCTGTTGTTGCGCAGTATGAATCAAAGACAACCATCAACTGACTAACTAATATATTATACATTCAAAAGCTTTGTTTTATATAAACCGAGTGAGCTATTCAGATTAACACACGTTTAAGGCACAAGAACGCACGCACCAATAAATCCCAGTCTACAACACTCAACAGTATATGCAAAGTTTGGCGTTTCCTTGGTAAGTCTGTCGTTATTTATGTTCACAACGGCGGCAAAACTAAGACGTGATGTGATGCTTCGGCAAACCGCAGATAATGCTGCCTCAACTCAGAGAGAAAAGAAAAAACAAAAATTGAAACAAAGAGTTTGTATCTATTCTCTCTTCTTTTACTTTCTGCACTCTTTCTATTTGTCTTTCGTTCCGGTATGGTTGCCAGTTGCCTTCTTGATTTTGACCAAGGGGCCAAGTAATGACAGCGCTGCAGGGTGGGCGGTGTGCCAAACTACACACCACTGCAATCAAATCATCTTCTCAAAGAGTGAAGACAGACAAAGCGTGGTTCAAGGAGAGATGTGCTATATCAGTTACATTACATGCAAATAATATAATGTGAGAGTGTATAAACATTATAAACACGTCAACTCTTAATAGAGGCTGTGACCCACTTGTGATGTACACCTGGTGGGGTGTGTGTTCTCCTGGCTCCCATATGAGCTAACTGTAGCCTCCATCCGGGGTAAGATGCCATGGAGTGATACCCACCCTTACTGAGTGTTTCCATCCTTAACTATGAAAACTCTTCAGTGCCCATCTGCTGCCGGCCTCCAGCTTTTACCCTCTCGCCTACTCCGTACTCTTTCAGCCTCCTCCTCCATCCTACGAGTGTCTTGCTTCTTTCATCCCGGTGCAGAGCGGACAGACACCGCCAGGTTGGGAAACCTCTGCAGCCCATCTCCACGAGGAACAACCACACCAGCCATCCCTTGTCCCTGCACTCCTGGACTAAGGCCTTGAGCCTTTCTCCCGTGGGCCTCTCCATGTCCCTCCTCCAATGGCGCTGTCAGTTCAATCAAAATTATTTTCCGGTCTTTGGTCGACCATAACACAATGTCCAGGCGGAGGGTTGTTTGCACTCCCCTGAGAGCTGCAGCCTCCTTCTCATGTCGACCCTGGAAGGCTTGCAGTAGATTGGGCTTTGGATTCTTAATAATATTGTTCTTTCGCCATTGTCTCAAAGAGTTTTTGAGCATGTTGTTGTGGAATTGAATTGATTGTTCTGTCCATGCTAGAAAATTTGCAGGATTTTAGTTCATGGCCCCGAACATCTGGCCATGATCTGTGTCCTCCTCAAAAGATACTGTATATCAACTAATGATCAATGACCAGTGCAATGGTAAATGTGATCTTCATCATCTGCATTAAGGTTATTTGGTCTGTGATTATGGTCTACGGTCTTAATTATTTGGTCTATAAATTCAAACTTTGAAGGATTCCCTCTCTTAATGTGTGTTAAACTAACACCAAGCGGTAAACAAAGATGAAAAAACATTGATGGATTTGACATCCAAATGTCTGAGCATGTGAGTCAGGACAGTGCTGCAGGGGCAAACACACTCCTCCATATGTCCTGTTTGGACTGAACCTAGTGGTTTCAACAACACACACACACACACACACACAAACGCACGCACGGTGGGTGACCTTTAGGTGTACATTTACAGGTCAGTCAGCAGCAACAGTGGCTAACGCACATCACTCATTCACAGGGTGTATGGATACACATAAACACACACTCACATACACTTTTACACATATGTGCACATCTGCAGAAAACCCTGCAAGGCTCCAGTGACAGACCACGCTGAAGGACAGCTGCAGCCAAAACAACATCAGACATATCAGCTTACAGCACCACATCAGAAGTGGTTAGATCATCTGTGTGTCAAGATATGATTTGAGCATCTGTTTTGTATGCGCTGACATACTTGCTCTATATTTATCAGTGTTCACGGATGTAAGGTTTGTTCTCATTTTTAAAAATCAGATCCACCGTGCTATGACATAGCCTGTTCTTCCGAGACACTCTCTCTTACACAGACTGGACCACGGGCTGGACAAAGGGGAGAGAAATCGTGACTTGTAACGGAACAAAGGAGCATAAAACTCGCAGGAGGGAATAAGGACACAGAGGAGTGGAAAAGAAGAGACACTCTTTCAACAAGGATGACAAAGTGAGAACTTCTGTTAGTCGTGGGAATGAATGAGGACACAGGGAACAGCAAGAAATGATTAATGGCAGGGTACTCTCCACTGATTACCACATCTCTCCCTCTTTCCAGTTATGCACTCAGTGACTGACTGCAGATGGCAGAGGGAAGAGCAGGCCTGCAGAGAGGCATGATAACTGTCATTAACTGGGAGGGAGAGCCCAGGAGGACCACCGTGGATCAGCATTACAGACCTGTCATGTCCGTTCTCTGACATCCCAGGCGAGGGCATACTGTAGAGAGAAAGGGTGTGAATTCTATAAATTCACCTCTGTCTTGGTTGGATGCTCTTCCCACTTAGTTTCATAAATGGGGGCAGAACTACACGACAAAGGCACTGCATCTAAAGGTAGTGCTTGAATTTAACATCCATAAATCCTGACTATATTGGAAACATCAACATAAACACCGATCACAGCACAGGAGCGCAGCGGACTCTGCCAGCATCTACGCAGCATATTATAAAGTCCACCAGATCAGATTCCAAGGTAATTCTGCAGCAATCATCCAATTCAGCACTGCCATTTTTTTCTGCAAAATGGAACTAAAGCTGTCACAGTTTCTCCCAGTGGCAGATGAATGACGGCGGAATGAAACTAAGCTTATCGCCTTAAGTCAAATAAAGAGGAGGAGTACACTGCTGACTAAAGAATCAACGATCTTCCTTTGATTGGAGATTTACATTTTCCCCAATCAATCCACTTAATCCATTTAATACATGTTTTATTTTCAGAAGTACCCATCATCAGTAGGCCAAAAAAAAGGATATGTCAGATAGTCGTGACCAATCAGAATCAAGAACAGAAATGTAAAGTGTAATTTGAAAAATTAATTCATGTAGTTTGGGAAATTAATTCCAAATTTGACAGACGGTTAGTGAGTCAACCGTACACTGTTACTTTGAAGGACAAGACAAAGAGCCTCAAATGGAACCCTGACTGCATGGGACTCACTAGGCATCATAGCTCAACACAGGCAGAGCATGACGCCAATACAAAACGCCATCTGACTATAGTTACCACCAAAAGAGAATATCAGGAACAGATAATATGTGCAAAGCTCAACTAATCACATCAATTTCCTTCCTTCAAAGTCAACAACAGGCCCTGAATCGTAAACGGGGTTGTTGTTCATTTGTTTAAATCCCAACACAATCACAAGAAGAAACTAAGCATAACTTGGTGATGGAATAAATACTGCATTGGTTCCGCTCTTGATCATCAAATATACAAATGGATATCCACGCCACATGCACACACAAGATGCTTCACAGAGAAATAACATGAAGAGAGGGTCTTCACTGGTTACATCCACTTCACTTCTTATTCCCTAGACGCGGACTTATGTAACAAAAGCTCTGCGTTATGCATGAAGGAATGAATAATCAAACGGTCATGTGAATGGCTCATACCGACCCAGTCAGAGGGCAGAGCTCCCACTTCCTGTTCTACAGCTTCTTCACCAACATCTGTGGATGTGTCCATGCGAACGTCTGTGCGTGTGTGCATTTACGATGATGTGCTGTGTGACATGTGTTAGAGTGTGCCATTCTGTAAGACCCTGCACACTGTGGGTGAGCTGTCCATGGTGCTGCAGCCATAGTGAGCCAGGTGCTGGTTCGTTGGTGCAAAATGCAGTGGGCTTGATTTGTCGGGGCTTCACACAAATCAGGCCTCTCACCCGAGCCATGTGAATTGGAAATAGACAGGAGATGTACAATCACATGTGTTTGTTTGTACACTATGTTCCTGTGTGTGTGTGTGTGTGTGTGTGTGCTTGTGTGTAATATGTCATAGTTATCTGTCTGATTGTCCAGGCTTCACGTGAATTGCAACATACACACGTCAGGATATCACATAATGCAGCAGTTTTGTCAATCCGTGCATCCCTTAGTCACAATAGTCATCAACTAGTGCTGATTCAATTCTGTTCCACCCCGAGTGTGTCCCTCCCCTTTGAACACTCTCTCTACTGCTGTGTCCTTGTTCTTCGGTCTCTCAGAGTAGGCAGCACTACCACAGGGCTGATTGGCTCCTCCTCACACGCCCCCTTCCATCGCCTTGGCAACATTGATTCCCAGCCCAATTACTAGCCGGGTAACAGATTGCGATGGTGCTGCTCTTATGAGCCGTTTATACCAATATAACAGAGCAGTAAGTCACCTGTATCACTCCAGACAGCCCGTCCTCCTAAAGCCACCTCTCCTAAAAACTTGTGATGCTTTTAAAGCCATATGTTAGTACCCATTCATGCCCCACCCACTACAAGAAGTAACCAATCCCGATGCCCGTGTTGAATCCATCCTTGACACGGGGGTTGTTTATTCTGCATGTTTCCCTGTAGATTCCACTTTTGTTTCTGACCAGAGGAGGAGTCACAGAGCAGGTTTTTATCCACATTTCGCAATTTTTCTCAAGTTTATGTATTCATTGGTGGGATATCCTGCTGGACATCCCCCCCCCCGCCAAACAGATATGACTTATGTGACGATAAGTACACGTGATGAAAATGTATCCTAACCATCTTTCATCCCTCTACAGCGTTTTCATCCTGCATCTTTGAATGTGTAGGTATCAGATTCTGAAATGACCAATGTCCAAAGAGGGGTTAGATCATAGGGATGATGCTTTGGGCAGGACAGATACAGCTTGAAATTTGAGAGGCGCTCGGGCTGACGGTCATTTGTATGCTCAGCACACAGCCATCAGTGCAGGGACACTCTCAGTTCTGTTTACATTTGCAGACAGTTTATTATTCTGCTCCAATTCAAGCCCTCACGGAGGCTGTCTGCACAGCCATGACTGCCTGCTCGGTGGCCCCGTAGCACTGCAGCAGCACCTGGGTTCCTGTGCCCCACTGTGTCCTCTTTACTTGACATCCCACATTACTCTGAATACAGGGCATGAAGACCCACAACCATCAATGAGAGAACCAGACAGCCGCTCATCCCTGTCGTGTACAGGTACATTCGGATCAGAACCGACAGATCCAATACAGACACATGCACAGTCAGCTGCAGGGATGTACATGCAGACAGTCATGGCACCGTTAACCCTCCTCTCTCCTAGCTGTAAGGAACGGACTAAAGTGCACAATCTCCCAACAGCATCTAATTGGCGGTCGTTGTGGTGATGAAGGTAATGTGGATGTTAATGACAAAGATGCACATGATGAAGAAAAATGTGGAAAGAATGAGGATAGCACTAAAACACGGAACACGGCCTTGTTGTTACCAACTGCATAACGATATTCAGGGGAAATCTCTCGGTCTGAGAACGAAGAAACGAAAATCAGCAGTGGGCATGCACCAAAATAAAGAGGGCAATCATAAATGTTCCATTTCTAACGTATCGGGTATGTGACCCTTACCTGTGTCAAAATGGGAACTGAAGGCAAAACTGGGATTGAAAAACGCTGAAGACATGACAATCACATGTAGGGCAAAGACCATCCTCTTTGCTGCGTTGCAGAAGACACCAAAATCCTAAACAGAGAAGGTCAAGAATAAATTTCTCCTTCATTTAAGGTTACAGTAACCTGTAGTAGTAGTAGTAGCAGCAGCACTGCGCAACGTTTTATTATATCCCACCTTTATGGAGTCCCCAAAATCCTACTCCGTCTTCAGATTGAACAGATTTGGACACAGATGTTGACAATCGTTTCCATTTTTACGATTTAATTTTTTCCCCTCATTTGCCCGGATGCTATTCTGGGCAGATTTGGATAAGTACCTTATCAGTTATTTACGCCGTTTTTATATATTTCAGAATATTGACTTCCCCAAGCTTTTGGTAATCTCCAACTTGTGTTCCTTTCAAAATAAACACCTGTTTGGCTCCTTTCCCAAACTAAATGCAGCATGCCGATTTTTCGCGAGATGTGTGGTTTGAAAGAGATGCGTCTGTCTCCGATGCGCATTTGTATTTCACCCCTGCACAGAAAGACGGAGCGACATCTTGCACCAATGTCAAGCTACAAATAGATAAGAAGAACTTCCGGTGGCTGATTCCAAAATAAAAACGCAAGGCAGCGTTTCCATACAGAGAAAAAGATTGATCTCTCTTAAAAACTTGATTGAATGCCTTATAGCGTTCAATCTAAGCAATTTAGGGGACATTATGTGCGATTAATAAACATATTATATACTCTGATCCCAAGCACGGAGCTCAATAACACCAAAATTTGAAATCCCTTCAACCTTCCTCCTCATGTTTGCTAATGTAACACACGATACAAACATTACTGATAAATTAACTATTTAGATTAAATTAAATTCTAGTGTTCCCCAGGCTCAAACTCAGTTCTCTCCTACGTCTTTTATTTTGTATCTCAGTATAGCCAAAAACACTATTCCGTTACTCTCCTCGACACGTCACGGGTATAAACTTTAGATTGGGTCAGTTGGATTTAAATTTGTGCTCCAAAAGTCAACTGACAACATATACAAAATGGAGATTATTGGTGCTGTTGACTATATTTGGCCATTCAAATAAGCCATCACAAACAGTTAGGTGACAAACAAAAAAATATTAATCCTTCTACGATGTTGGTTGTAAAGAAAAAAAAAAGGAAAATAAGCTGTTAAAATGATCGCAAGTTTAATAGAAATGGCATCTTCCATCGTTCTGCATTACCTATGTCGTGTTTGCATCTGTTACTTCACGCATTTATCAAAAGATCCACAGCAGCGATCGCAGAGGCGTTTAGCCCCCTGCACACTGTAACGTCGGCGATGGAACGCCCTCTGCTGGCACCCAAGAGTACTGCAGATCCCGCATAAGCTGGATCGCCGTGTTCTGTCTCCAGCAAAATGTAGACACACATCATTTGATTCATATAATTGTCCTCAAACTGGAGGCAGCTTTATTGTATCATAATTTTTAATGTGTTTTGCAGCGGTGTTTACTCATTAAATACATACCTGCCGATTTCACATAATTACTGGGTCTCTTATTGTTTTATGAGCTGAAAGACAAAACAAAACAAAATAAAATAGAATAAAACCCCAACTGTTTCCCAGACTGCACTTACAATCCCTGCACACTAGAGTGCGACACATAATAGCTATGACTGTCACCGAAATTCTACATAGGCCTCCACGGCGCCCCCCTTAACCCCTTAAACACTGGTAATTATTTGTGTACATAAGCAAACAGATCATGGTTATTTACAGGATTTTTATTCATCTAGATGATGGAAAATGCATTCAAAAATATCTCAGCACTATATCAGAACTTCTGGTGAAGTTATGGTAAAAAAAAAAGAAAAAAAAGATACAGCATTTTTAATTTCCGTGGAATTACTCTTTATTTTAGATGAGGTGAGTTTTATACAGATTTAGACACTGTGGTTTAAGATAAAAACCAATATCTTTGAAAAGATGGATGCATTAGTGATTAGCTGACAGACTGAGAAATAAGGAACCTAATAAATAAATATATATTCGCAGTCCTCTTCCTGGGGATGCGCTTGCAGACGTTCTCCCTAAAAGCTATTTTTTAAAACAGTGCTGTTCTGTCATATTTTTCTTGTATTAATTGAAGAATAGTATTTGCATCTCTAGACTGCACTTGCAATAAATGTACACTAGAGGTCGACACTGAGGCGCTCGAACAGTAACAACTTGCAAGCTCAAGCTCAGCACCCCCATGACTGTCTTAAGTAAATTAGAAACGGTTTGATTTCAAAATGAGAGAGAATGAGAAGCAAGTGCAGATGGTTTTGCATTCTTTAGTACATCCTAACACCATCATCCTTCCCAGGATGCACCTGCAGGCCTCCTCTTCTTATTTCTGGCTCTATGTAAATGAATTGGTCATGTTTCATCTCTCATTTTAATAAGGGAACTGCCCATAACATGACTTTCAGTTTCTTCCATACCAGACTTAAAATCGGTGAATCATATGCCACATTTTTCAGTAACATTGTTGTAGATTCAGATTAAATCATACATATTTGTCCATAATGTAAGATAAGATACAATAACATAAGATAAACTTTATTGATCCCACACCTTGCAGCATCTACAGATAGAACAAAATGTGACTGATAAATAGGGTAAAGATGAAATAAAAACAGAATAAGAAATAAGACAAGATATATACTGTATACATATTAAATGTCAACACTGCTTTTCATCATTCATTCATGTGAAACCAATTATACAGTATAAATTAAATGACTTTTTCATAGACAGATGTGGCTATGTGCATCAGAAATGTGTTCCATTCTCACCTGTGAAGTAATGCTAAAATTCAAAATATTCGCTTTTCTTAATTCTGTTGCTCTCATATACTTCATATAAAAAACAAAACTTGATTCCTGAAAACATTGAACATTACTCAATAGACATTTATATTATTATTTACATTACATATTTACAGAGGCTTCTGGTCACACAGAAGCCTCTTACTGTGACAGTGAGGACAGGAGAGACAGTCACCATGGACTGTAACCTGGGGACTGTTACTGACAGTGGAGCTCGTTGGTATAAACAGATTCCTGGAGGAGTTCCTCAGTATGTGCTGCGTTTTTATCACAGCTCGAGTTCTCCTAGCTTTGGCTCTGGCTTCTCCTCTCCAAAATTCACCTCTAATCATCAGTCACAATCTGATTATCATTTGATCATCAACAATGTGGCGGTTGAAGACTCAGCAGTCTATTACTGTGAGACATGGGACGACTCTGCTAAGGAGTATGTACCACAGTGATTTACTCTGTGACAAAAACCTCCTCAGTAAAAACACTCACTTGTGCTTTCTGATCCTCATACAGATATGAACCAACTACACAACACACTTCACACCCAAAATCAACAACTGATGATGTTTTTGTCTTTGTCCTTATTTCAATATAAATTATTCTTTCGATAAAGATTCCTCAAGTATTATTTGTTTCAAAATCAATTGAAATAAGAAAATCATACACAAGCACGTTGTGATGATCCATCATCTAAACCCACGTTCCACCCATAATTCACCAGATTAACTGACCAGAATGATGATGTCATTTCATTCATATTGTAGAATTATTCAACAGATTTCTGGACTTCTTAAAGTCATCTTCCAACCCAAAGACCTGTTTGGTTTAAGTCCTTAAAAATTCTGCCATATAAATATTTCACTCTTGTCTACATATTTTTCAGTCATTTTCATGAGATGGATCTTTGCAGGAAACTGAAAAGAACAGGAATGTAGAAGTCAACTGAATAAGATGATTGTTTAGTTGGGAGAGGCTTTAGAAATGATACCGTTCACTGATTTATTGCATTCATCTATTCTGTGATTTGCCAAATTTTACTCATCTACATACAAGCTGAAGTTTAGAGATAGAAGGTTTCATCCTACAGTGACGGTCATTTCTCTTCTTGTAACACCACTTTCACAGCAGATAAGACAGTAACCACTCCAGAACAATACCATGATGACATGAACAGTTTATGTAAATGTGTTCAGATGGCAATATTTGAATGACTTTGGTCAATTTGACTGTAACATGATCATCACAGGGTGCAGCATCAAGATATCAGGGTTTACAAAGTTTACAGCAGAGAGTAAAGAATTCATATATGAACACTGGAAAACACTCACATTACATCCCATAATACTCTTTAAGAAGTCACTTTACTCAGATGTGTGTGTGTTCAACTGAACTGTGCCTCACCAGTGGACATAAATGAAGCTCCAAATCATATCTGCTGTTTAGGAATTTGCTACTCTTCTAAATTCACAGCCTTCACAAACTGACATTTCAAAATGAACAAAAAGTTGACAGAGACTTCTAAAATCAAGGGTTTCACACAAACAGGATTCCAGAAGAACATGAAACAAGAAAATCATGCACCAGCACTTTGTGATGATCCATCTTCTCCGCCAACGTTCCACCCATAATTCACCAGATTAACTGACCTGAATGATGATGTGATTTCATTCATATCATAGACTTATTGCTACATTTTCTATAAGGATTTTTTAAGCCATATTCCAATGAAAAAATCATGACTGGAATTTGTTTTGAATTTCCAAAAGACAATTTTCACCAAAAACCGGACTTGTTTGTATTTAAAAAAAAAGACTAGAATCAAAAATGTCACCACGGTGAATGAAAACTGATCAGTAGACATAATAAATTAGTAATGTGGATCATCAATGTTCTTGAAAATGATACAAGTAAACTGAAAACAGGATCCTACAGTTCCACTCCCCTCATCAGTGACAGTCAGGAGGTTTTTGTACAGCCAAGTGCACAAACTCAATCGCTGTGGTATTCGGACAAGGCACCAAGGTGATTGTGACAAGTAAGTACTTCTCAATGTTGTTTTCACTGTTTTTGTTGTATAATACTGAAATAGACCAAATTGATGTTCCTGCAAATATTCATGATGATGACATTTAGCAGCGATTTATGTTGTTTCTTCTTCAATACCAAAAAATGGCAAGTTAACAGAAAATCGTATAAATGTCTGAAATACCTCAGTATGTTAAAGAAGAGTTTACATAGATTTTTTTAAAGTTTATCTTACAGACATTTAAAGAGATAGGAGACAACATATACAAAATAGTGTTAGTTTATGCTGTTTTTACAAAGTTGAGGTTTGATGTGGTTCAAAATTACAATTAGAAATCAGCAACAATTTTATTTTACTGGGTTCTGAAATATTTCCGTATTACAAATGATTATCAGCTTTCAAAACATTTCACAGTTAGAAGGCAAACTTTGTGCACTGAAAAATTCTTAACTGAACTTCATTACTGTCCACCAGGCAAAGTGGAAACTGTTTTCATTGGGTGGTGATTTATAGAAATATTTCAAGATTTCTTCTATTGTACTTATAAAAAATAACTGATATTGTTTTACAATTTTATTTATATATTTATTCTTGGATTACAAAATCTAAAAAGACATTTTTGGGATGTAAATGTACAGCTTCTTTTTATTTCATTTAGTAAGTAAGTAAGTAAACTCAAAAACAGAAAAAAAAGTTTCACAAATCAATGAATACAGTTGTGTGTATGTGCATTCTTCAAATGAAGTGACTGACTTTTTATCCCAGTTTGTATAAAATGTCCTGTGTGTGTGTTCAGGCTCCAGCCTCCCCCCTCCTGTCCTGACAGTCTTCCCTCCGTCTAAGGCCGAGCTTCAGTCCAACAAAGCCACTTTGGTGTGTGTGATCAGCTAGTCTGCAGCCTTTACACATGTTACCTGGTTGTCTGGTGGGAATGAGGTGACCGACGGGATCTCCACAAGCGCTCCTGTTCCCAATCAGGACCAGACGTTCCAACTGAGCAGCTCGCTGGCCATCCAGCCGTCGCTCTGGAACATGGATCGGGTTTACACATGTAGAGTGTCTTTGGGCTCCCAGACTTCAGAGAAGAGCATCAAGATGTCAGACTGTCTCTCTGAATAGCAGGAGGCCCCAATAAATAACATAAAACCTGCTTCATCACTGCTTGTGCTGTTTGGATATTATACATTTTAGAACATTTACAAACATTTTACTAATTCAATTTAAAAAAAAAAAAAGATTCGAAAAGCCGTAAACCATGTCGTGTCTTTACGCATGTAATAATTATCAGTACTTATTCTGAGATATTTTATTAGCTTTCCATTGTTTTATCTGTTCTGATTTCTTCAATAAAAGCATTGTGTTCAAAGAATGATTGTATTTTGTCACAAATCTGTGTCTATAGAGAAATAGATTTTCTCTATATATATGTTCTCTCTGTTCAGGAGTCATATAAAACACGTAACACACTTTTATTTGGAACATGAGTTCAAGTGTTCATCTGTTGGTTTGATGTTTGTGGTCAACTCTTATCAAATGTTTACAAGAATTCAAGAGCAAGAAACTATTTTTTAGCTTGATTTCATAGTGATTGTAGGAGTTGATTTGATTTTTTTGTGTGTTTCTACACAGGCTCAAATGATGCCGTTGGTGGTTTAAACGTCCCATTTAGAGATTTTAATCTTAGAAACGTGCAGATGAGATTGCATCCTCCACCAGTGAAGCATCAATAACCCTCCTCCCCCCGCTTCCTGTCCCAGGATGCATCTGTAGACCTCTTCTCCTTATTTATAGTTTCACGGTCAAGTTTCAACTCTGTAAAAGTGGAGGGAAACTGAATCAACCGTATTGTTATCTCTTAATGTTTCATTATTGTTATCTCTTAATGTTTCATCCATCCATTCATGGTATGACACCATTATTGTGACTTCAGTTCTTACTCCAAGTTGTTCGTTTGTTGCTCATGTTAATGTGAGAGAATAAGAATAACTTGGGTTGAAAACTTTTTATTGGTTGCAAGACAATCAACATATATGTTTGTCTCATTTTGTTTATGTGTTTGTTCTTTCTACAAAGTCACAGTTATATATTATTTGGTTGGGGAGGAAACATTTGTACATTAAGACATAAAAGCACACATTAATGCATTACCATACAGACAAATGACTCCATTCTGAATAATTTATTATATGAAAAATAAATAAATTATGAATAAATTGTTTATTTTTACATACATTAAACTGAGACCTATTTTCAGTCATGGTTGCCAATTAAGAAAAGAACAACATTGGAAAATGAAAAGCAAAAACAGCAACAACTTCTGAATAGTTCCTCCCAGGTAAAGACGACAAAATTAGAGATGTGGCGCCCCCTGCTGTTGTAACCATGATCAGAGAGATGCCGAGTACGATTTTAATTTTTGCTGCTAGGTAAAGATTACTGTCTAAGCAGTTGGCTCTATTTTGTGTTGTTTGTAATTTGTAAATTAAATACAAAAAAATAAATGAAAATAACAAGAAAAATTTAAAATGAATTTTCTTGCAATGGAAAATATTTTAATTGAAGGAAAGTGTTCATCATATTCTATATTTAGATAGGCCAATCAAGTGTAGTCACAATGGCAAAATATGAAAATTAACAACATTGACCATAAACTGACATTGTCCAGACAAATTCAGGGAAAAAAACCCATAGAGTAGTTATGCCATAGAGTAATTATTATTATCACAACATCTCAATGAACATCATCTCATCTTTCGTCAAAGAATTGATCTTTTTCTGAAAAGATACAAACTTTTGTTCCTATGTAATGACATAATCGTCATTACAAATTTAAGATCTCTGCAGCACTCTCCTCCCCCTTCTTCTGATTTGTCCAGGAACAATTTGCCTTTCAGGGCCCCTCATATGTGCCTGCAGGGAGGTTCTCAGGTTGACTCTGGGGGGAATCCTCATTATGGGCCGCTGGGGCAGACTGACTCCATCCCTCAGGTCATCCACAAATGCCTCCACTTGGTCAAACTTAGAGCTTAGCCTCCCCAATTCAACTTTTAGACCGTTGAACTGCTTGTAGAGATCCCCCAGAGCATCTGACAGTGGCTGGATCCTGGACACAAAAAAAGACAACGAAAAACACTTTGGAAGAAAGAATATGTCAGTGAAACTTAGTTGAACAGACTCTTGAATATGGGCAAATCATGTTGGATCACAGGACTAAATTTACAAAACTGCTAGAAATACTTCCATGATTTCCTTTGGGATAAAAGAGGTGGAAATGGAAGTCACGAAAACAAAATCCAGAAAACTTTTTTTTCTTTTTCTTTTTGGCTAAAACAGAGAAAACAGTCCTCTGTCTCCAGTCCATCTGAACCTAATACTCAGACTATTATTGGGAAATATTCTAATTAAACCAGCTCCTCCACATGTTAGCTGTTGGCTCTGTGGTCCAGATGATAAGCTTAAAAGAACACGGTCAATGACTTGGAAAAATCCCTTCCTAAATCACTGCACTTCATCAGAACATGAGGCTGAAGCGTTTACTGTTTTCTCCTGGCAGTGTCACCATGAGGTCATTGTAATGCACACTTACTCCAGTGCTGACTTCTGAAATCATCGATCAGATTAATAGTTTTGACACATCAATGGTTATGCATAAAACATGAGTGACGTAATTCTATATTTATTATGCCTGTGAGAAATAAAAAGATATAAAGTGATGTCATTACATCTCTCTCTCTTACACAACCGCTGTTCCCTCTTGTTGTTCTAGATTCCTTGTTTTTCATTGCACTGGCCGTACACTGGAGCCAGTGTGACCTACCTGTTGTATTCAGGAAGGACAGATGCATGGTCATGAAGCAGCAGGTCTTTCACTTGAGATATGATAGCAAATTTCCAATTGTCCAGTAGCTGTGTCAGGTTGGAGCAAGTCCTGCCGTGGGTTTGTTCTGCTAGAAATGAATATAATGAACAAGCGATCAAGTAAAGTGAACAAGTGTGTAACCCATTACTCCATTAATATCACTCTTAGTATTACAAAGTCTGGATTTCAAGCCTCTCCTACAATTAACTATCAGATTGTAATTCATAGAATACTTTAGTAATCCAAGTATGAATACATTTCATTCATTGCTGACCTTTTGGGACCCAACGTGAGGTTTCCTGTTTCCATTTCTGGGCTCCAGACATGGAGATCATGCAGAGCAGGACTAGAAGCCTCTTCATCCTCACTTTGCTCACCTATCAAAGTGGATCATTTGATAATTACACATTTGTACACATGACGTATGACGGTATATGACATTGTTCAGCCACATCTGCATACAAGACAACTGATAGATGATCACTCTCATTCAGTTCTTAACTGGCTTTTCCTTCACATGGGGTTGTGTTTTTGTGAAACATAACATTATCTTATTAATACTCTCCGCTTATACCTGAAGAACGGACCTTTACTAAAATGTTGTTGAAACACTGTAAAGAAAATATATTATATTTATTACTATGTATTATATAGTTTTTAATCATTTCTGTTTACATATAGGGTTCTTCTAAAACAATAATTTGTTAAGCAAATTTCCTATGGAGTTTAAAACCAAAAAAAGTCTACCAGAGGCAGATACACGAGCTAAAGTAGCAACCTGGCAACCCAAAAATAATTTAGTTATTAAGGTATATAATAAAGTAGCAAATTCTTAGTGGCAAATCGTTTGTTAATAATTAAAAAAGCTCACAATTACAACTTATTAAAGACTTCTAATCTTGTTAGAAAGTGGCATAACAATTGAAATCCAATCCATATATCCTGTTGTATTCTCTTGGAATAGATTTACTGTACCTGTGCTGAGTGTTGAGGGCTTTTCGGCAGAAATGAGTCTGAAATGATCCTTCGCTAGTGACACGTTCTGTGAAAACACAACCTGGGCAGCAGTCTTATAACTGCCTCCTGACACACAAACACACGTGCTCCCCCCTACGTCATTGAGTCAGTTTAATGACACACACAGTACCTTCCATGTGCTGCATGCACAGAGTTTGGATGCAAAATGCACTAATGCTTTTCACCGCAATCTCTTCTCTAAAGCCGGTGCAACATTTACAATGACACATAGCCCCCGAATATGCACAGGGAATCACAGTAATCCCCTATCTGTGCTCCATCAATCCACCATATGTCTTTTAGATGCTGCAAGTGTTGTCGGGCAACCAAATTCTCTACGGGCCAACTCAAGGCTACCATCCAGCGGAGGTGTTTGATGTAGCAATATGGCTCCGGCACAGCATTCTTCCTGCCTACTGTAATATAGTCTGCTCAACATCTGGCCTGAGACAACCCCAGCCAGCAAAGGCCTCTTCAAGTGTCAGGGGTGATCAATAGTCCCAAAAGAGTCCCACTGCACTGGAAAGACACACACACACACACACACACACAATTGATGAAGTTACCGGCAATCAAAATCATGAGAGGATGGAAGCCATGTTTGTTGTTTGGAAGAAATTGTGGAGGAAAATGAAATATGAAGCAGGATATTGCTGCAGCAGGGCCTGGGTTATCTTTGTTGAAATATAAATATCTATAAAATCTCAATAAATCCTTTCACTGCTGTACTGTCTGCCATATTAGCTACTGTTTGTTTATTATTTATAGAGAAGATGAGCTAAATATGTGTGGGGGTTTAAGATGATCTAGATTTGACCCTAGTCCACCCACTCTGAGGGTATATTCATACTTAACATGGAAATTCATTGTTAATAAACAAGGCACATTCCTTTGGAAGTGTTTCATAACTGAGACACATTTCTTCAATCTTTAATTTGGATGGGTTTGGACTGGAACAGCTTAAGACGTGTACTTTTTAGAGCTATGAAAAAAAAAGAATTATGGCTAAAACTGATTTTTTTTCACTCCTAAATGCCAAGCAGTTTAACAGGTGGCCTGTCAAATTTAGACCCACAATCCAAGAAAGAAATCCTTTTTAAAGATATTTTTCAACCCAGAACTCCTGACTCCTATCATTATTGACTGGAGGGACTCTGACTGCTGCTCCATCCTGCGCTGATGTATTCCATTTGTTGTAGCTGTCATGTGATATGGCATGAGTTCTGTGATGAAAAGGGAATTTGACAAGGCAATGAACCCCGGAATATTTAAAGTTATATAAAAGAATGCTATGATCTGAGCCATACATCTTCAGTACTGACAACCAATCAGAATAAATTGTATTTCATTCAAAGAGTCAAAACTAAGCCTATCTGATATCCGCTCCATGAAAAGAAGAAAATGCTCAGATTTGTAAGATTTGCAAAACATTGTCTGACATCATATTTTCATATTTATCTAATTATCCATCTGCCCGCAGCCTCTGACACAAACCTCTCCCACCCGTTCTCTCTCTCTCTCTCTTTCTCTTTCTCTCTCTCTCATCATAGCACATTATTTAAAAATAACCTCAACATTTTAAAAAGGACAAAGCACACTGACTTTCAGTAATCATATGAGACACAGATAAACAAGATAGTACTCGTGTGCTGTGTTCGCTCCTACGGCCTTTAATGTTACCTAACAATAATAGTGATAATACCGCTGAAGCAGTTGAAGTTGAGGGAAAAACTTTCAGCAGTATGGAAGGATATATTACTAAAACAGCAGCAGCAGGTATTTAGGTACAGATAAGAGTGAAATGGAAAAATCACAGAAAATGGGGATCACAGATTGTAGCTAAAATGAGAAACACACGTGAAGCTTTGAATTAGGGCAAAAATGGAAATATTCCATCTCACCGTAGGAAAATATATTCTCATCGCACAGGAGCTATAGCAGGATAGCTAATCACCAGCAGTGTAAAATTATTCTCAATAACAATATATTTGCTTTAGCAATGACAATATGCTCATTAACTTGTTACCTACAGTAGATTACAGTTCTGCTCTACAATTTGAATTCATTTTGATGAATTTAAGAGGCAGACAGACAGACAGACAGACAGACAGACAGACAGACAGACAGACAGACAGACAGATAGACAGATAGATAGATAGATAGATAGATAGATAGATAGATAGATAGATAGATAGATAGATAGATAGATAGATAGATAGATACTATAATACTGTAATACTATTGCTATAATATATATAGATATGTACAGAATATGTGTATTTTTATGACATTAATTATCATTGATTCTAGTATGAGTTAATAGGAAAAACTATAGAACACATAAAATAGCAAGGCCTATAGTTGTCTTCAGATCTGACGTATGCATAGAGTATGTGTGTAGACGTGTTGGAGCTAGGACTGTACGTCTCTCAGTCTGTACTACTTCAGAAAAGAAAAATGTTATTGATGATGATGAATACAGCTGTGACATGGCTGGACCAAGCAGATTTGTTTACTCTGAGGAGGTAAATCAATAATAATAATAATAATAATAATAATAATAATAATAATAATCATCATCATCATCATCATCATCATCATCATCATCATCATCATCATCATCATCTTCACTTTGTGGAAATGTTTATCGGAAACTTTTTGCTTGGAATGATGCCTTCCTATTCTATTCCAAATGGCAATAGAAATTCCTTTCCACTCTACCACAGCCAGTTGACCAGTCTGTCCTTCCAAAGCCAAACAGCAGGAAGCATTAGAGCAGAGACAAACTGAGACTAACCCAAAACATCTGAGAACAAACTGCTCTGCTATATGATTTGTGCTGTCACATTTGGTTATATCTTATCAACCCTGTGCAGCATATTAACGTCTTTCTGACACAGCCTGGAGCAAAGCTTCAACTGAACGTTATATAGCAAAAGGTGATGGAAGCAGAAATAGTCCCAGCAAGGAAATATCGTATCATTATCATAAATATCACAAAATATGTCAATTTTCAGATTCATCTCGACCTTTTGGAATAGTTTGATCTTAAAATGGAGTTCTATTACTTGCAATTTAAAATCATTTGATGTCACTTCCTGTTAAATTATCCTTAATTATTTTCTCCTGAAATTCTTTATGATTTTATTCCATTATAGTGATCTCATTGTTTTCAAGTTATCTAAGTATGTATAACAACAATTCCTTAATACTTGTCAAACGTCTTTCTTCTACAGGCTTCTTAGGCATGCTGTAATCCTCTCACTGTGACTCTCACATGATGATGAAGAGTTTCCACCCTCACAGCCAGGGGCAACACACTGCATGGTTGTTCAGCTGCAGCTCACATGCCCAGACTCTATTCACACCGCGCCATCTAAAGAGAAAGGGAGATCATCTCCCAGCATTTTAAAAAGATGAGGAGGTTCCATTTGTTCTGGTCGAGGTGGAATGCCAACGGCACACACAATGAGACTAGTCCTCTCATACCAAAGGTAGGAGGCCTTTTTCGACCGTAACATCTGTTAGGTTGCTTTCATTTTTGATGTTTTATGTGTGACTTTTTCTATTGATAGGCTGTTAACAGTTTTATGACTGTTTATGGAGGCAGGAGTTTTTGAGGACATTGGTATTTACTTACATTTCTGTCTGTTTGAAGGCAGGTCCTGGTGACAGGGATGCTGAGCAGCTCACTCATGTGAGCACAGAGCTTAACCAATGGGGAACATTCAATGGACAAAACCAATGCGGCCGTGCATCCAAATGGACCCAATACCATCACAGCTACTCTCCTATGGACTTTTTCCTAAAATATTTCCTCTTCTTAAGCAATCTGGTGTTCACTGTTCTGGGCCTGATGGTTCTTGGCCTGGGGATATGGGGCCTCATCAGCAAAGAGTCCTTTGCTCAGGAGAAGATTGGCAGTTTAGGTACAGACCCAATGCTTATAATTATGACTATGGGTTTTGTGCTGACTGTACTCTGCCTGTCAGGCTGCGTGGGGGCCTTGAGAGAGAACTGTTGGTTATTGAAGCTGTTCTCTGCAGCAGTGTTAGTGCTTATCACAGCCCAAGTGTTGGTCGCCATCATGGCGTACAGTCTACAAGGTGAGATTGGAAACTACCTGCGCTCAGGAATGTTAGCTGCGATGGTGCGATACCAGGATGATCTGGATCTGAGGTTCATCACAGATGAAATACAGACTAATCTTCAATGCTGTGGGGCAGATAACTATCGTGACTGGGAGATCAACATGTGAGTAGAATGTGACTGATGTGATTAACCCCTTAAACACTGGTAAATTATTAATTGGTAATCTAAACAATTTAAGGCAAACGTTTCAGGGGTGGTTTTTTTTATATCTGTGGTGGGCCTTTTCTCATTTGTTAGCCATTTTTATTTGAATATACATCCTAAAAAGCTAAAGAGAATAATCTTAATGGTAATTCTAAATGTTTAAGCTTATACGTTTTATTTTTTTAGATGGTGGGTATATTTTTTAGCCTACAGATTTTTCCAAATGCAACCTCATGTAGTCCTAATTTTTGGAAACTTTATTTGTAAGGCTTTTTATTTGAATTCTAAATAAAACTTTATCCTATAAAAATAATAAAAATTCAAAAATATTATATCATATTATATTATATCATTTCACAGCCACTACAACTGCTCATCACCGGGAGCGCTGGCCTGTGGAGTCCCTGCGACATGCTGCGTGGACCCTCTGGAGAATGGCACAGTATGGAACTCTCAGTGTGGCCTAGGAGCCCAAATGTTGGATGAGTTTTCAGCCCAGAGTGTGATCTTCCTGGGCGGTTGTCTTGGAGCAATCTCTCGTTGGATCGAGCAGCACAACGGCCTGATTGGGACAGTTGGGATCATTGCATTAGGAGCCCAGATTCTGACTCTGTTTATCACAGCACGGCTGCTAGAAACCATCCAGTGGCATAAAACTAGACTCTAATGCAGTAGAAACACTGATACTGAGAGGTCACCTGCGGTAAACATATGCCCAACAAGACCAAAAACAGAGTATTGTTACATTCCAAGATGACTATGCCTCTTATCCAAGTGACAAAGGTTGATAACTAAAAGTTTCAGGTTTTAAATTCTGTATTTGAACATAATATTTCAAGTTGTCACACCAATATGAATGACAGTGTTTGGCAATAAGAGCCATAATCTCAGCAAAAATGCTTTTTAATGTTTTTTTTATTTCATGAGATTGAAATTGTGTAACATGGGGGTACCAATGTTACTCAATGTTCATATAAGACTTCTAATCAGTGCAAATATGTAATTATATATATATATATATAGCTTATATATAGCTCTGATTTGTTTGGCCTAAAAATCATGTACTTACTCATGTACTATCATGTACTTACCAGTGCTAAGAACTTCCACTGAAGGGATGTGATCTCCAAAGCTAAATAATGTAATTAAATTACAAATAACTGATTAATGTGGCTGCAGCTTTCCATTTTATAAAGCAAAGTTGTGTTCTGGAGAGGTTTGATCAAGAACCAATGACTATTCCTGCGTGTGGGCCGTTGTGTAGGCAACCAGGACCGATGGTTCTCATAGGAGTTTTAGGAAGCTTTCGTTTCCAGTTTGCTTATTACACAGATTCATAGTCATGAATACTGACTAATAAATGAAAACTTAATAGTCACTGATTGTCGCCATGTTCTCCACAATTTCATCTATGAACAATAACCATATTTTTTCTACTTGAATGTGCTGATTATTTCCTTCATTCACCTGCCATTCCAGACCCTGCAGTACCATACTCTGGCCGCCAGAGTGCGCGCTCGGGCCATGCCGGCCTCCCTCAGCATGTCTTCCCTCTCCTGCAGTCCTTTATTAGCTTAGAATTTAAACGTCCCACTTTGCCCATGTTCTCTGCTGAATAACAGTTGTAGCTCTGCTCTAGCGTTCCATCCTGTTTGCTGTTTACAGCCTGCTTAATTCTTGACCTTCCTGATTCTTTGACCACGATTTTTCCTGATCCTTTTGTACTTAACCTTACCTTAACTGACTTTTACCTGCCTCATTACTATCCATTTTGCTTGGCTCTTTTGAGCATTGTGTTTAGGGGCTTTTTCAACAAAATAAAAATAGTATTTTGCAAGTAAAATGGACATGAAATTATCAGAAATACTGCCAATCCCCATATTAGAATTCACAGACAGATGAATTTAAAAGGAGGAGGAAGAAGGAAGGAAAATGTTTTATGTATTACTGTACTGAGGCTACTGTTTGTCTCCAAGGACATGGTCAATATCATATATGTGCACAACAAAATTATCTACAGTAATCATAATCTTGTTTATACTGGGAATATGGACCGTTTCCCTGAAATGGACCACAGATTATTTAGTGAGGAAAAAGCCTCAGTTCTGTTGCATGAGCTCCTTTAGTATTTCTAAAACCTGTCTGCATGATTAACACCTACACTGGCAGCCAAAATACTGGCAGCGTAATGTTCAGTTCAGCATTTTACAGACATGCAGTGTGTGCCATGTGTGAATTTGGTTCCCACAGGCTAAGACGTGATGGTGGCATCTGTTTCCCTGCAGGAAGAGATTCTCAATCAGCTTCCGCTGTCAATGACTGTAGCGATGTTTTTCATTGTAAATATTAGTTTTTATTTCATTTCCTCGACTACAAATGGTTCCAAGTGCTGATTTTATGAGTGTCTTTGTCGTGTGTGCTACTGGGAGATAAATTAAAAGAAAATGTTGCTGTCTTTTCAGTGATGCTGCAGAGGATTGGTCATCGAGCCTCATGATTCATAGGTTGTGAGTGGTTTCCTCTGTATTTATATAATGAGTGTAGATCGTGATCACTGCAGGGCACAATGGTGTGTGTGTGACACTGAATGACTTATATTAAACAGGTGTATCAAACTGCTGATACATATTTCAGTGATGTTTGAAAAGCCTTGTGCACCCTGGTATGTGAACATGAACACAGATCTGTTGTAGTCATAAGGCATAACACTGCTGAACACTGTTACCATGGTAGCAGCTGCAAAAGAAGAGAATGAACACATTAAATGAAGTGCTTGCATAAGTATCTCACACCTGAATGTCCATGTCTACAAGGACGTGGGTAATTATGTCTATCTATCTATCTATCTATCTATCTATCTATCTATCTATCTATCTATCTATCTATCTGTCTGTCTGTCTGTCTGTCTGTCTATCTGTCTGTCTGTCTGTCTGTCTGTCTATCTATCTATCTATCTATCTATCTATCTATTCATAATGAGACAAAGAACGTATGAATTTTAGACTAAATTGGGGATGTAATTACAAGTGATTATAAATGCTCAGAATAGATTTTTTTACTGGAAAATGTGAGTGTAAATTGGTGGCAGACAGCAAAGATAAAATCTGTATTTTCTGTATATTTCCACGCTGTCAAACGAAATCGATGTGTGCTTTTTTTAGTTGGCAGTGTCCTTAAAGTTCTATAAATGGAATGGGTTCCCTGGATGAATTTTAGTGACGCATGAGGCGTGATGACGTGTGTATGAATAAAACGACCCTCGGATCGGTTTGGGCGCACACATGGGGAAGCAACTGAACAACGTTTTCGTAGCCTCTTGGAGTCTGGAGACGCTTTAAGGAACACGGAGATGAACACAACCGAGGAGCTTTACCTTCCCGTTGATGGCATCCTTGAAACGTTGGGCTCTCACACCGGGCACTGCCAATTACGCATTTCGCACAAAGGTCCGCGGAACATAAGCAAATCCCTGGTCCGCCAGCACGCATCTGCCCCCATCACCGGCAAAAACGCCTCAAACATGTCAAAGACAGGCATGAGCATCATCAAAACGGTTAAAGGGCGCTGGAGGCAACAGGAGAGGAGAGAGATTGCGAGCAGATCATCCAGTGCTGGCAATCGGCATTCATCATCTGAGCGACAACCCAAGAGATCCGTGGACCTGATGGAGCTGGGACTGACCAAACCACAGAACTGTCGCAGGATCGTTATGCTTGGCGCGCCCAAAGTGGGAAAAACCAACATCCTCCAGCGGTTCCTGGGTAGAGAATTTGAAGAACAATATGTGCCCACGACGGAGGATTTCCACAGAAAGTTGTACTACATTAGAGGTCAGGCGTACCAGATTGACCTTCTCGACGCTGCAGTGGAGAGGGACTTCCCCGCCAAACGGAGGCTATCAATACTGACAGGTACAAACACGACACGGTACAAGCGCTAGATTTATGAAAGGGAGCATGAAAATATAGATTTCAAAAGGACAAGGCTTAAAACTGTCAATAATCTGATCGATCTCTGTCGCCAGGTGACATCTTCCTCCTTGTCTTCAGTCTGGATGACAGACAGTCGTTCAAAGAGGTGTGTGAGCTGCTCGATGAGATCATAGCCGCCAAGACAAGGTTGCTGAAATTAAAGCTCCCCGCCAGAGTGCCTGTTGTCGTATGCGGGAACAAAGCGGACTTGTGCGCGCAGAGAGTCGTGAGCCGGTCCGAGGTGAGAGAAACCCTCGGCGAGAACGCGCCAGTGTTCGAAACCTCTGCCAAAGACGGTACCGGACTAGAGGACGCTTTCAGAACCATCGCTGCTCTTGGTGGGCTGCCTGATCAGACCAGTCCGTCGAAGCACCAAAACATATCCATCCTCACCTACCAGGCGCTGCGCGTCGGCCAGCGCGGCAGAGGAGAGATCCGTGCGCCCTGCGCCGCCGTGGAGCCGCAGGCGCGTCGGCCCAGCTTCACCAGCGACCTGCGGCTTGTGCTTGGATCAAGCAATAAACATAAATTTGAGAAGTGCCAGATTCAGTGAATTCTGGGACTTCTCATCAAACCAATTGCAGTAGTAAGCTGCAATATGCCATTATGTAAGGAGTTATACTCCGTAGCACCTGGCTGGTCCGGTGCATTCATATTGAGTTTTTGTACAGATGTAATATGCACTGTGTAATATCTTGAAAAATAAATAAACACATTTTTTGTCATCTCTGCTGTATTGTTATCTTTTAGATTATGCATGCCTGTGAGAAGGTGGGTCTAATGATTCGAGGCCAGAATACATTAGAGAGCTGTGACTCAGACCAACATCTAAACTTTTGCTATGTCGGGCAGCAATCAGACGCATCAGATCGTGAACAATTCCAAACGCCCACGATGCTGCCAATGGGCCGAGATGTGACAGTAACAATTTGTCAGCACACTCATACATTTCCAATGAAACGAAGGGGGCTTCGTCATGGCACTTATTAAAGGGACAGTGGATAAAATACTAGAATCAGCACTACGGAGAGAGGCCACTGCTCATCAAACTTGACTGCAGCACGGTTGTTTGATTAATCAAACTCGATTCATTCAAATGTTCACCCTATACTAACATGTTTATGTGTTATTCTTAGCTTACTGGGTCCACAACTCTCTCACCATGAATAATATCAATAATAGATCCTAAATCCAATTTTAATATTTTTATGACTGTTGTGATTATGATTAGCATTTATCATAGAAGAGAAGAAAATAATTAGATCAAATATGTGGATTTATGAGGTTTTATGTCATTGTGTCTTTGGAAAAAAAACTATCAAAATACAGCTGAACAGGAAATTAACAACACGTTTGTCTCCATCACTCTTAAAGCCATTTTTTCCAAAAGCCTATGATAAAGACTTGTTACCACAGGCTATCTTAACTTAAAACTGTAATAATAATAATTTTAACAAATTTAACTTCATGTTAAATTTATGTTATTACAAATCTGACTGTAGCAGCTGCACTTAAAAATCATCACATCACACTTTTTCTCAACACATACTGTATGAACATACAAGGATGAATAAACATTCATAGCAACTCACACGTTTCTAGTGGACCGTGTGAGTAATAATGCCCTTTAAATGACAGTGAAGTGACTGCATAAGAAATGTTCTGTGTTGGTCAAAAATGTGAGACAGCACACGGTCTTGTAAAGTTGGAAATATGTTGAAAACACCATGGTCAGAGTCATTATTAGAGCAACTCGGGACGGCAATAAATGCGGCGTGGCTTAGGTGGTAGGGTGGTCACCTAGTGATCGAAGGGTTGTCGGTTAGATCCCCGCCTGTCCATGTCGAAGGTCCCTGAGCAAGACCCTTACCCTGAATTGCTCCCGACAAGCAAGTGGGCCTTGCATGGTCACCTCGGCTGTCGCTGTGTGAATGTGTGAATGAATGAGATGCGACCATTGTACAGTGCTTTGGGTAAAAGCGCAATATAAATTTACCAAATCTGAAAGAGAATGAACCTAAAAAGAAGAAAGGGTTTCACAGTTGTAGGACTCAAGTCAACACTGCTCCGTGTTTCCATCAGACTTGCAGTCTCTTTGAGGTTTCAAACGGATATTTCTTTCCAGCTCCACCAGTAGAGTTGGCAGGATGCTGTCCAGTAAGGCAAGTCCATCCCAGGAGCAGCGCAGACCTCTGTAAGGGAAGAAGACCAACAATCAGATCAAAGATTCACAATCTGGAACTTGTCTCTCCACGTTCTTCCTCCATCACTGTCATCACACGCTACCTGTCATCTAGAATCAAATGTCCACTCTGTAGAAGCTCTTGGACATCTGTGGATGTACCAAAGACTTCATGGAGCCCAGAGTGGAGGCTGAACCACTGCCAATGCTGTTAAGTCACAATGCAGAACACATGAGAAATGGAGCAGAAACTGAAATATAACATTTTATATCATTCATTTTACTGAGAGATGTTACTATGTTACACTGCAGTAAAAAGTTGTTTCACCTGATGAGTAATGCCCTCAGTCATTCTCAGCCCCATCAGCAGCACCTCCTCCAGTCTGCCAAAAAAACATATTTCATGAAAGAACTTTGCAGTGACTCGAATTTAAAGACAAGAACAGTGAGTAAACGGACAACAGTCAGATCTGAGGATAGCATTTCGCAAGAATGTGTGAACTAACGAGCACATATACCGCAGATACAATTAACGCCGATCCTTCTACTTTGTTCAATACCACGTGTGACGCTGGCTGATATGTAAATGTTATCTTTCGCGTAAGAGCTTCGGGAAGATTCTGAGAAAGGGCAGCCACACAGATTGTACTTGCTACAGCTCACAGTTCAAGATGGCTCAGCTTAATCCTCCTCCGTGTCCCATGGCCCATCTGCTGGACCTCTCGGATCCAGACGTCAGGCTCTAGGGTCTGGGTCCGGGCTTCCCGAAGAACACTACCATTCCGCAGTGGAACAAATCGCCCGTGGGCTCCTGTCCCAAACAATAAAAATAGAACATATTCGCAAGGAAAACGTGCAGTGTCATTCAGATTCATCGTCATTTCAGTACTTTACCTGGGCCAACACCAATGTACTGTCCCCCCCTCCAGTAGCTCATGTTGTGGTGACTGACTGCATTCTAAATAAGACAGAGAGTGAAGCATTACATTGTGTTGCTGTGATTGTTCATGTAACACAAAGTAATATGGAGGTTTTCCTGATGCCAGACAGTCACTGGAAGGTCGTTTCACCTTCAATTAAGACAAAGCCTAAGCTATGTCTTACTCCTGGGATTGATATCTTTAAAAGATCTGTTCATCTTCCATATTTAGCAGTATCAGGAATTACAGCTTACATAAGAATGTCAGCATCACATAGTTATACTTATTAAGAACAAGACTACTACACAAGTGCGAAAACTGTGTGGTTGTATGTGGCAAACTATTATTTTGCCTATTTCAAATTAAATGGTGACTTACTCATCAGTTTGGGGGGGGGTAGAAACTACACTTAATCACACATTAAACTGTGAAATGTCACTTTAGTCAGCCACCTACATGTCTTGCAAAGTTTGACACCTCATACTGCAAGAAGCCATGCTGGTGGAGGATTGTCCTGGCACTCTGGTACATGGCTGCTGTCACCTCCTCAGCAGGCACGGTCAGCTCCCCTCGCTCCACCTGTTTGAAGAGCTGGGTGCCTCTCTCCACAGTCAGCTGGTACAGGGACACGTGGTCATCACAAACCCTCAACAGCTCTGACAACTCCTTCTCCCAGGATTCTACGCTCTGTCCAGGGCGTCCAAACATGACATCCACAGACACCCTCCCGGGACACAGCCTCCGAGCCTCTGCGACGGTTTGCAAAGCTTGATGGGAACTGTGGTCTCTTCCCAGAATGTTTAAGTCCTCGTCCTGCAAAGACTGGGGGATTGGAAATGTGATTTTAGCACAACATGCTGACTGAATTAATCTGTGATGATTAGAAATCAGGGCTGGGTTTGACACAACTTAAATTTTCAATACGCTGTGTAAAAGTACATAGAGTAATTTTAACATGAAGTGAGTAACCCAAGCAGCAACCTGTTGTGGAGTTGCACAAAGAATAAATGTCTGATGAAGTTTACCTTCCGCAAAAAATTAACTGAAACTGATGCCTAAATGAAAAGTAATAATTCTATTGTGCGTACTTGTATTTATATCATAATTAAATTTGCACATAAATTATGATGATGGCACCCGACACAGCTCAAAGCGAAGCTAACTTCTCCAGTTTTCTTCCTGGCAAAGAACGCAAGCAGGCAGAAAATGTTGAAAATCTTAAAATGAGAATCTTTGTATGTATTTTAATAAATAATTTAAAACTTTTTATACTAAAGGGGAAAAAGGCAATAGTTACTGATCGGTCATAATTATTATTCATTAAGAATAATGAATAATAATAATCCCTATTCACAAATATGGTGAGCCTTTCTGAACGATACTTAAATATCAGCTGTTGATTTTTCAGATGAACATAGAACTTAAACATGAACAACATGAATCAGATTTGACTGCTCCATCACAGAGGCAGAATACTGTACACTTTCAAAATAAACTTCAATTTGTCATGTATATCTGCTTGTGTTCACACTGACACTCATACAAGCATATAACAAACAATAATAACGTGATTGTTACCTGGACACCAATGGAGAAACGGTTCACCCCAGCATGACAAAAGTCCTCTAACTTTGACATTCCCACAAGTGTTGGGTTGACCTCTAGAGTGACCTCAGCCTCATTTGGGAGGCAAACCTGCCTGGAGACGGTTTCCAGGACAGCAGCAATGGTTAATGGGTGAGCCAGGCTGGGAGTCCCACCTCCGAAAAACACTGAGGTTATGCTGCAAGGAGAGATCAAAATCAAACCGCGGCTAGAGACGGAAAAATTAGTTGATACTGACTGATATCAGCAAGTTCTCATACCGGGACACCTGACTGACGTGCAGCAAAGTTTCAGTCTCCTGCAGAAGACACTTTGTCATGATGTCGTTGTTGCTGCCTCTGTGTATGTACTTGTTAAAGTTGCAGTAGGAGCATCTTCTTAGACAGTAAGGCCACTGTGAATGAAGGAAAATGACTGTAATGGTTGTATTTGGCCAAAAACAGATGTCATTGAACCTGTTGATCGGTGCATACAAATATATCCTGAGTAGACCAGTAGTGACTCACGTGTACATATAGTGACGCCTCCTTGAGGAGATGTGGAGATTCTGCTCTTATTTCTGAATCCGATCCTTTTACTTCTCCACCAGAAAACTCGGCGAGGCAGCGCGAATGATTACGTTTAACAACCGAACACATGCGTCTGATCATCATGGTTATTCATTTATTTATCTGACAACAGATTGAACCGTAACCGTATTTGTTCCTCTAACAAGTAGCAACTACGCGGCTCTGGCTCCATTATAAACATGCAAAGAGCGAAAAAAAAACCTCAATGTATGAAATTTTTCAACAATCAGAACTTCGAGACTACAGTACAGAAAATAACTACTATGTACGGTGAAGACATGAAGACATATTTCTTGTTTTGGGATCATAGACCCGGCGGCTACAGCTGAACAGGAAGAACAACAACGTGATTTCCTCTTTGTGTAGTACCGGATTTGACCACAGAGAGGGGCTGTTTCATTAAAATCATCAACGTCTGCAATAACGTTTTTGTTTTGTTTGTTAACAAAGCTTTATTGAACAAACAAAGAAACAAAACAAACATACAAACAAAAAGATTTCACTTATTTCAGGAAATAAAACCGTCATGTAGCGTGAAAATTCATAAATAAACCTTTCAACACTTTAGATAAAATTCTTCAAGCCTGGAATTTTGCCTGACGTGTGCCAGCATGGAAATGGTATATTTTTGTGGCGCTAAAATTCAGAAATGTAGAAATAGTGATATCAGATATGGATTCTTCTAAAGTAGCAGTGAGTAGATGTTGTTATTTTTTGTAATTAATGAATATGGAAAGCCCACAATAAAAGTATTTGTGCCATCTTTCCATTCAGATGATTTCAGAGCTAAAATTTGACTGAAATTGTGTGGATTGTTTCCTAATCTTCATTCATGGTGCTCATGTTATTAATTTAATTTATTAACAGTCCATAAAACACATTTGAAAAGGTTTGATCATGGCCTAAGAATATAGTCCAGTATAACCACACGGTTTTGAACCCTTGCTTTCTGCTTTGGGGATAACCTCAGTCTGTGAGCTTTGTCCATCTACAAAAACTGGCTTATTGTGATGGCCCATTTTGCACAAGCGTTACAATCAGAATGAAATATCAGGAGCTGTGACCAAAAATAAGACTGTTCTATACTTGATCAAACTAATTAAATGAGTTATTGATTTTTATGAGCCCAGTGAAAAAAATGCTTGGCAGACTAAATAACATTGCAAGGTCATCAATAGGGTTTTGCCCAAGCACCAAAAATCACCACTGTGGCAGTGTTTGTACCAGATTCACAGTACATTAACACTTTTGATCATCTTCTATCACTACCCATCACTGATTAGTCCCTGCTAAATGTTATGGTTCATTATTCAAATAAGTAGTAATAAAATAATGAATATGAGTAAAGAATGGATGTGTCAACCTTTACAAGAAAATATTGAATAGCTGCTCTCATTGTTTGTCCTGTCCTGTCCTGTCCATGTCATGCTTCCTGCGACAATAGAACATAATTTACTCTGTAAGTAATATAAAGATTTTGTTACAGAGTTCAGTAAATGTTCATGTGGCTGTGTACAGTGCCAGCTTTGAACCCACAGGGCATTTTCCACTTCATATTTAATCTGTAACCTAATTAATCCACACAGAGTTAGAGGGGCGGGGTGAAGGGCTTTGTGTTATGTTTGAAGGCAAGCTTTGTGATGATCCACATTTTAAGGGTGATTCCTGTCCTGCAAATCCATCAAATGGCTAAGCAAAAGAAAGGTAAGCTTGTTTATCATTTATTTCCCTGCAGGTGAACAATATCAAACCATTGTGAGGTAATTTAATCACAACTACAGACACAACTACAGGCTGCCAATAAATCAAAAGGATTTCTAATTGCTTGTCAACAGCAAGTCAGTTACTAAACAAACTACACTTTAAAGATTACAGTTCTATATCATAACAATGATTGTGTTCGCATTAATGTGACATTTCTCTCTGAAATTTAACTGATCTCAGTTTTTTCCTAGCTGCTGCTGAGCTGAGGCTGATGGTGTTTGGTAGCAGTGGACCATCTCAGTTTCTCCTAACCAATGCCATACTTGGGAGGGAAGAGTTTTGCAAGGATATCAGCAGCATTTCCAGCAGCAGGAAGAACATCGGAGAGTTGGCTGGTAGACGAGTAGCTGTGATCAATGGACCAAACATCTATGACAAGAATATATCACAAGCCAAGAGGAAAATGGAGCTGCGAAGGTCTAAGTGCTTATGCATCCCAGGACCCCATGCTTTCCTTGTTGTGTTTGACATGAAGAAAATCTCCCACAATGACATGATGACCCCCAAACTAATGATGAAGTACTTTGGAAGACAATGTCTGAGACACTGCATGGTCCTCTTTGCTCATGAGGGAAATCTGGAGGGAGCTGCCTTGGAGGACGGAATGCTGACGACTGACTGGCGCCTGAGAGAACTGATAGAAAAGTTTGACGGACGCTTTCACGCGTTCTCCAAGAATTGGAGGGATTGCAGCCGGAACAGGGAGCTGCTGCAGAAGATAGAGTGGACGGTCACCTTTTCAGGGAGGAGTTACTTCTGCAGCAGGGCTTTTCAGACGGCAGAGAACAGTGTAAAGAAGGAGGAAGAGAAGCTTGAAAAGCAGAGGGCAGCAGAGATTAAGAAGGTGTGGTGTGAACTGGAGAAGCAGTACCAAGGGGAGGAGTTGAATCGCCAGAGGGATGCCCACACTGCCAGAGTGAGGGCAGAGATCAGAGCCCAGGCAGAGACGGACAATGGTTGGCTCAGGACGTCTCTCGCCAGAGGGACGGGGACAGGCCTAGTAGTGGGAACCGTCATGGGTGCACTGGTTGGGTCTATAGAGGGTCCGGGGGGTATGGTTCTATTTGGGATCATAGGTGGTGCAATAGGGGGCTCCTCAGGAGGAGCAGCACAGGTAGCCATAAAGCATAGGGACGAGAGGGTGGCCCCTCCTACTAGACTCAACTTCAACTCCATCTTCATCAATCGCTTCTTCACAACTCCTCGTCTGACTGGGAAATGACCTTTGTTTCTGTGTTGGCTTGTATTATGTTGTTTTTTTGAAAATGAGTGAATTAAACCTTATATTTCCCCATATACTGATTTGTTAATGTTACCTGTGTCACTTTAAGTTTACCTCGATGCCCAATAAAATAATTACACGTACAATACAATATATGCAAAGTTGAAATTGTCCAAATGGCACAGCATGCTACTGCCTCCCCTGGTATACCTTTAATGTATTTTAAATAAATGTAGCTGTGTCAGTCTGTCTGTGAATTTCTTTTGAACTGCTGTTACTGATATATTATTTAACCTTCAACATTTCCTGGTTTCTCGCTATCGGTGAGTTCACGTGAAGCTCAGATAACAATTGGGGTGGAGTCTCGGCTGAGAGTGCCACTGCCTACAGCACTGCGCGCCTCCTCGACAACACACACCTCAGTTTGTACACCTGTTGGATTGAAACCATTGCAATCTCTAGGAAATACCCCGAAACAGTGGAAGGACGCAGGGTAAGAGCAAAGTTAAATGAGCTGATCTTTTTAAACACTACTTCCTGCTTCACTTTTATCATTATGGGACAATCAGAAATCAGATTGAGAAAGAGCTCTGAATAAATGATTAACTAGTTTCCTTAACCCTTCACTCTTTTAGTGTCCTTGTGGCTTTGTAAATGGGTAGAAGGTTGATGGATTCAAAATCTCGAAAACATCACAATATCCTACAAAACAGCCTAAAGATTTCAGTAGTTGGTGCCTTGTGTTGAATTGTAGTTTACCTGTGATGTAACCAACAACTCAGTGTCTACCTGTTTGACCGCATACCTGTCATTATATTCTTTTATTTACTGTTCTCTGTTAGTCCAGACGTCGCCCGCATTACATGGAAAAGCTTTGAAATATTTATGACAATATGACTGATCAGACGCTGTATTATGTTTAGCGCTCTTGCCACCATATAATCCTTACACTCTTAGATCATTTGTGTACTATCATCCAATTGTCAGGTGGAATGGAATGTTCAGCACATGAATACGTCACGTTGAGTCACGCAGCATAGCTGAGCTTAAAGTATTCTCACTGTCACATCTATTCAAGTTTTTCAAGCAGTATGTTGTAAATAAATGCAAGTAAAGATTACAGTAAATTTGGATTTTCATTTCAGTGGTAGTATGGATGGAAACATCACACATATAAAAATAAATCTTCACAGATCTCACATAAAAAAATGATTAAATACATAAAAAGGCTATGATAAAATGGTTCAAACTTGCGCAGATTGAATTTTTGAAGTACTGTCAAATAGGTTGAAAAGACATGGAGATTCAGGAATTTACTTTTGTTGTGCATTTAATTCAAAAACATATATATTTACTTATTTGAAAAAAACATATTTGAGGTCATAAACTAAACAGTTTATACAATATTCAACTTAACTCTTTAACATCTTGATTTATTATTTCATTAATGTACTGTGTTTGAGATCCCAGAAGTTAGATTTATGAAACAATTTTCCTGGGATTTGTGGGTTTCCTTTTGAGTTTAGCTTTCAATTTTTGTTTGTGTAATATTTCACCAGAAACAAAACTCTTGCACTGTAAACTTGATTTCAGAAACCAAGTGAGAAAAAAACCCCCACAATCAACCTTTTCCAACTTTGCTGGTATTTTCAGGATATGGCCTCAACCATCAGCCTCCTCTCGGAGAAGCACTTCTTATGCCCTCTGTGCAGCAACATCTTCACCAACCCAGTGAGCACACCGTGTGGACACAGCTTCTGCTTGTCCTGTCTATCTCATTACTGGACACGGCATCAGTCCAGGTATTGCCCCCACTGTAAAAGAGTTTTTGCTGGTAGACCGGAGCTCAGTGTCAACCGCATTCTGGCTGACATTTCAGACAACTACAGGAAGAATCAGCCTCAGAAACCACCAGACGAGGTTTTGGTAAGCTATTGTCTTTATGTGTTAATTTCTTCTTCGGTGTTATAACACAATGATCTAAATTAAGATGCATGAATCCTCTTCATTTGTCATGTTGTTTATTTCTTGTGTCGCAGGTTGTAGATGTTGAGCAAATGATTCAGGAAAGGTTGCAGAAAATAGAACGGTTGAAAACTTCTCTTGAACTCCAAAAGGTGCGTTTAAAATCTTTATAAAATCAAGAGTACAATTCAAATCTTCTTTAATTTTTTGATGATGATGTTGATGATGTCCTCTCAGAACTCATATCTAAGGGAAGTGCGAGAGAGCCACAAAGTGTTCTCAGCCCTGGTGGCTGCTATGGAGAAGAGTCACAAAACAGTTGTTGCCGCAATTGAGGATCAAGAGAAAGAAGAGGAGGAGAGAGTAGAAAGACTGGCGAAGGACCTCAAACAGGAAATCCAAGAACTGAGGAAGGACACCAATGAATCAGATCCTCATATTCTTCCACAAAACGACGAGAGTGATGATACAAAGCATGTTAACCAGGTAAGACTCAGACCCGCCCACAAGCATGATGGTAATAAAGGAGAATGTGAATCATCCCAATCATCCAGTGAATCATTATTGCCTTCTTATTCACTCCATGTAGAACATCCCCGGTACAAAAGGCCTTGCTGGGATGAAGGACTGGTCCAAGGTTACCATGGAGACTGACCCTTGCATTGGGGTCACCAGAAGAATGCTGTCAGATGTGATGCAGAAAATCAAGTTAGAAGTCAACAGGCTCTCCAAATCAGGTCAGTAATATGACATAACACATCACACACAACACAACACAATGTATGTTTTCAAGTAATTGGTGAAAATCATCTACTTTTCTCCCCTTCCTTTGGCAGAATTGAAGAGGATAGGAAAATACACAGGTACTGCTCTGAGATCTGTTTTTTGAGAGATGAAATGACTTTTAATGATTCCATACAAGAAAATTACCACGACACAGCAGCTGAAAAAAAAAAAAAAAAAAACAGTGACAAAAAAATTTGGAAGAAAGACACAAGATGAATAGAACTAGATGAGAACACAGATACAGAGATATGAATTCAACAAAACTATATAGAACTATTGAACTATACTTAACATACTCAATTTAATATATTCAACCATTTAACTATACAAAAACAGAATTAAACACATTGACCTATAAATACCGTGCAATATTACATATTACACACACAATGTTATGTTACATTCTGTTATGTTGGTGTCAAAAAGTTTTGTTGTTGTTTGTTTTGTTGCTTCATGCTGTTTTTGTCAAAGATGACTGACCGTATCTTCTCCATCTTTATCAGTGGATGTCAATCTAAGTCTTAAGACGGCCCACCCTTTCCTTTACGTCTCAGAGGACAGAAAACAGGTGAGACACACGGACAAGCTGCAGGAGGTGCCGGATAATCCCAGACGATTCGACCGTGTAGCAAACGTGCTGGCTAAAGAAAGCTTCAGCAGTGGGAGGTACTACTGGGAGGTGGAGGTTGGAGATAAGATCGAGTGGAACCTTGGTGTTGTCAGACAGTCCATAAACAGGAAGGGCAAGTTCACTGTCTGCCCAGCAAATGGCTTCTGGATTTTAAGCCTGAAGAGTGGAGGCCAGTACGTCGCCAACTCCTCTCCTGTCACACCCATAGCTCTAGAACAGAAACCTAACAGGGTGGGTGTGTTTCTAGACTGCACTGAGGGCCGTGTGTCCTTCTACTGTGTAGAAACTGGAGTCCACATTCACACCTTCACAGATACCTTTACTGACAGACTCCATCCTTTCTTCAGTCCTGGTCGACTGCATGGTGGCAAAAATGCTGCCCCTCTAATTATCTGTGCCAACTGTTGCAGCATCTGAATGTCACAGAAGAGCATTTTCATTATCTACTGAATAATAATACTTAATAAGATGTATGTATGATGTAATATGAGAACCTACAATGAACCACGTGTTTTTAAATAATAAAAGATTTTTATGTCCACTGTCAGAACTGTTGATAAAAAGATGTTGCGTAGGAAAAGTCAAACTTGAAAGACTCACTCTCTGGGCAGGAAAACTTCAATGAAACCAACAAACAGTGAAAAGAAGAGGAGGGTGGATGAAAGGAGAAGTGAGAAAATGTGGAAAAAGGGGAGAAAATGGATCGCTGGTTTGGAAGGATGGTAGGGGCTGCAGGGTTGGGACAGAGGTTGACGGGTAGCTGGGAGGGAGGGAACAGCAAAACAGCAGGGCATTGTGCTTTTCCACCAGGCACTGGGAGACACACTCAAACACATTCACGCATTCACACACTGACTGCGTCGTGCACACAAGCGCGTGCTTCTGCCCACTGCCACACAGACTTGTGCTGGCATCTCAGAGAGCAGCCCTATCTTCAGTTCAGTCCTGGGTGTTGGAGCTGATCGCCCATCTTCACTGCAGCTCACCTGACTTCTAAGACAGATCCTCCCCTGACCTCCAGGCATACTGTGGACTGAATTGATTTCTCAGGGCCACCATTCACCCCCTCCCGGCATTCACAGCTGATCTACCGAAGCAAAGGACCACTAAACTAAGACAAACCCACGGACCATCTCAAAGTGCAGTCTGAATACATCAGGTAATTATCATTGTTTCTCTGTTGGTGCCATTATTAGCTATTTGTACCTTAGTATCAATCATCATCATCTTCACAGACATTAGAAAAAATAAAATAATGAAATAATAGCAAAAAAAAAAAACAAACAGAAAAAAACCCCCAATAGATAATACATTTACTAGTCATTGATAAAAATGTGAAATGAAGATGAAGCATATTATCATTAATCCGCCTATCTTTCCATAAGCGTGTGGGAAGATTGCCCTGGACTCTTGATGGAGGACAAGCGTCTCAACAGGAAACTGATTAGAACAGTGTGATTTTGTGGACTATGAGAAGTAGCTCAACAGAAATGGTCACTCCATTTCTGAATTTGATATACTCAGCTTTTATTGCCAGACTTTGTATTTTTTACACAAAATAAAATACACATTCTTCTTAATGGGCAAAAGCTGAAAAATGTTTCTGACGAGTAGTCTTTGTCACGAACAATTACAGTGGAGGGTTTGAGACACAGAATCTGTCAAATATGGACACTGAGAGCTTGGATAAATAGATGACACAGGTCCTCCTGGCCCACTCCACAAGCCCTCATGAAAGCTGCTTGTGTTCAGAGACTCCTCATGTTTTTCTGAGATAATCCACTCGCCCGGCAAGGCGTAGCACAACACCCACAACTGCGTGAAAGAAATCCATTCTCTGTGTTTTTCATCGGAATCCACATAACATGGGCCTCCCTGCCTGTTTCCAAATATTTATGATAAATATATGCTCCATGAGCCTTTTGCTACTGTACTAATGCAAGGCTAATTCATTGATGTGGTAATTGTTCTAAATTTCTACAGTGTAGTTTGTCAGTATTTTGGATTGCTAAAAGTGCCTTGAATGAATTCTATCTGTTTTGTCATTGTTTGAATTTCAGGATACCTATCCCTGCCTGACCCAGCCTGAACCTGACTGCATTTTCACCCAAAGAGTATCCAGTAGTGGAGCATTTCAAGGCCTTTAGACTGTCACATTTGTGGGACTACAGTTGGGCCTATTGCGGCAAAGACAGACTGATATATAACCAAGACGAATCCACTTTAACCTTTTGCCATGGCGACCACGGGCATGCAGTTGCTAGGCCTCATCATGTCTCTTGTGGGCTGGGTAGGTGGGGCATTAGTTTGTGCTGTCCCCTTGTGGCGGGTCACTGCCTTCATTGGTAACAACATAGTGACGGCTCAGACCATTTGGGAAGGCCTGTGGATGACTTGCATTGTGCAGAGCACGGGGCAGATCCAGTGTAAAGTGTATGACAGCATGCTGGCTCTGCCCAGTGACATGCAGGCTGCTCGGGGCCTCACGCTGCTCTCGATCATGATCTGCGGTGTGGCTCTTTCTCTGGGGGTTCTAGGAGTCAAGTGCACAAAGTGCATTGGTGTAAACAGCCTCAAGGCCCGTATTGCTCGCATTTCTGGTGCCCTCTTTGCAATAGCAGGTTTCCTCTACCTTGTGCCCGTCTGCTGGACTGCCCATTCCATCATCAGGGATTTCTATGACCCACATGTGGCGGCTCCACACAAGCGTGAGCTTGGCCCAGCCCTGTACATTGGCTGGGGAGCTTCGGCCTTGCTCCTCATTGGTGGATCTCTGCTCTATGCTGGGTCAAGTCCTCCTGGCATCCCAGGCTCTCCAACCTTCAGCAGTGGAGAAAGCAGTCCCCGCAGAGCACCTACCACACAGGTCAAAGGTTATGTCTAAATAACCAAAGTTTGGGAAAGCCTTCAAGTCCTACTCCTCAAGTCCACTCCAGCCAATGATAAACTTGTTTCTTCTTTCCTTGTTTTTGCTTCCTGTAATTATTTTATATTTAATGTTATTCCATTGAGAATTTTTTCTTTGAAAAGCAACAGGAAGCTATTAGGGAAATTTGAATGCATTTTGTTATTTCATTCTTGATGTCCTCCAATAACTCATATTTTCTCTCTGAGTGTAAACTATAATAAAATGTTTGGTCCTTCAAAACTGTGAAAAAAATGTGTGTGTTTATGATCACATATAAAGCTAATAATTTTTCTTAACACTGTAAATTTATTCACAATGGTTTCAAAAATCTGGTTTTTGTCTGCTGTAGGCATTTATGTAAACATTCCTATGGAGGTCTGTTTTGTGAAACCAAACAATAGAACAATGGGAACGTGTGTACGTTTGTGTGTAGGCCCATATTGTTACGATGTGTGCTTGTGTGTGTGATTCTCCAAGTCCTGTTCCTTGTCTCTGCCCCTCTGTACCAGTGGCCAAGAAAAAAAGCAAAAAGAAAACATTATCTTTGTCTCACAATATCACAATGCAGTATTCCTGTTGTGGATACACAGAATACAAATGAGATAGGCAAAGTTGGACTCAAAGCACCTCCCAACCATTGTAATAACAATAATAAGCTTATGTTTATGACTGTACAGATTTCCATCCCCTATCTCAAAACAGATCAACACTCCAAATGTATGTCTGTGCTCTTCTGTCCGTGTACATACTAGAGAAGTTACGATTCTCAATGTGGATCAACAGAAAAGCAAGTCTTTATCTTTTAAAATAGAAATTTATCTTGGGCTTAAGTTAGTCCAGGGCTTCGGCTTCTTTAAAAATTCAATTTCTGGGATGGCGTCAATGGCAAAGAATTGATAACCATTTGTTGCTTCCCATCTGCTGTAAACAGTAAATTTGATCATACTGATGAGAGCATACTTGGCTGTCTCTGTTTCTTTACTGTCTGTCCATAGCAGTGAAGGACAGGACAAAACAATGCCACTTTAGAACATTACAGCACCACGATAACAATGGACAGCAGTGTTCCAAGTGCCAGGTAGTGACTAATACGTGACCCAAGGAGGCCTTTAGCAGTGGTAGTTAAGTGATTCTATGAATACAGTAAGGCAGTCTGTGCTGTTTTATTGTACGAGACAAGTGTGCCATTTAAGGTGTAAATAAGAAATTCAGTGTCTTAAAATCTATCTATCTATCTATCTATCTATCTATCTATCTATCTATCTGTCTGTGTGTGACTACGGGCAAAATGCAGGGTGGCCTCCATCCTGTACAGGTTGCCAGGCCTTACACTTAGAAACAGACAAGTCAATCATACTCCCATTCACACATATGGTCAATTAAGATACTCAAATTCACCTAGACTGCATGTCCTTGGAGGTGGGAAAAAAACACTGTAGGTTACCAAAGAGGAAACCCACACAGGCTCTGGGGGAAAGGGCAAACTTCACACAAAAACGAGCAAGTCCCAACCAGCTCGTGACTCAAACCCAGTACCTTCTTGCTGTGAGGCAAGAGTACTAAACCACCAAGCCACAGATGATGGTCTTGCACGGTTCAAGCACAGATGAAAGGTGGCGGACCTCGGTCATGTGATCTGATCAGGTTTGTCGGTGGAGTTGCACCCAAAGTGAGACCGCAAAGTTTCAACGTCACTGGTCATGTGTTTGGTCGGTGAGCGAAGCAAGCCTCGGCAGACCGCTCCGAAACAAACACCCTGACCAGTTTAATGCACGAAGCCAGTGTATCAGCCATAAAATCACAAACTACGAATGTCAGTGCATTCTTCCTACACTAGAGAGCGCAAATCATTATGCGTGACTGTTTCCTCCTTGGGAGCAGGAAGTAGGAAGCTGTACAGCTGTTTTCGTAGCTAACTGGCAAGCTAACAGGCTAACCGTATCGGAGAAAATAACAGTCTCGGTTTAGCAAATAACACGCATCGACAACAATTAAACGTCTTGAATCGAACATGGGGAAAGGCGGAGGAACATTTGAGAGGCTTCTTGGTAAGTTATAAGAGAATTATAAAGACTAATAGCTCATTGACGAGGTCTGAGTAAAAGTGCGATCTTTTTCAGCGTATTGTTTTGATAGACGCCTGGGCTGTGGCTGCCAGGCCAGCTAATTTTAGCCTGCTAAACACTTTGCTATTGTCTGGAGAGCCAAGTTAGGAAGGTTAATTTAGGACCGTACCCGAGCAACAAATTCGATCCTGTTTATATATTTTCAATTAAACACTAGACGACCTTTATCCTGGAGTTATTTTGCTGTTAACAAGTCACGCCAGTGTCATGCTGCGAAGCTAAGTGTTAACTCAAGCGACATGACTAAGCTGTCCAAGAAAATCAGACAGACGACGACCATAATCAAATTTATATTAAGCGACTCATTCGCGTGTTTTATTTGTAATTAACACCACGTCCTGTTGTGAATAAGTAGTTAGAATTATCCCTCGAAGAAAATGCGTGTATGCTGTCAGTGACTCTGAGGAGCTTTATTATTATTGTTATTATTATTATTATGTAGCTTCGATTATATGACCATTCTATATCTCATAAAAACGGATAGTTCATAAATTTCGACGTACGAAAGTTGTTTATTTTGATTACTTTGTATTTGTGACGATTTTTAAACCCTTACAATATCTATACTGTATTACATTCATTCCATTTAAATAAATTATGAGCACTCTTCAGTATATAGGAAGCTGAATGGCATTTGTAGTTAATATAGTAGCTGAGATTGAATGCAGTCAATACAGTGAAGTAAACAGCAACTTAACATGTTGCCCATAACAACTCAAGGTATATGTGCAATCATGTATTTTTATGCCTTTAATTAGTTGGCAATTACATATAGTTCTTGAGTCATAGGCACGATTTATGGCTATGTAATGAAATCATAATAATTAAAAAAGGGTCATAAGACAGGGTCCTGAATTTGTATGGGCATGTACGTTTGATCATATCTTGATAAGAAATGGTGTTCAGAGTGTATTCCTGCTCCTTTCCTGTAGTGTTGAAATCTGTCATGGTATATTTACCATTGTGTCCATTTCCACAGTACGACAACACACTCATGAATTGCCTACGGTCAGTTTCTGGTGCTGCTGGTTTCAAATTGGCTGCTACCTCAGATAATTGTAATAATAGTATCAGAATCAAATATCTACATCATGTGGCCTTAATGAATGATGGAGAAAGTATCACTTGGTTGAAAGGTGTTAAAGTTCAAAGAGCTAGAAGTATTAGTTGAGACAGAAATGTTATTGCAGAAATATTTTTGCAATGTAGTGTGGTCATCTGAGGCCGCTTAGTTAAGGTTAACAGGTCAACTATTGTGAATAAGCATGGTCGAGTGTCGATAAGTCTTTTGTCATTGTGGCCGTTTGTATACCACATTATGATAATGACGGAACACATTTCATGTGGTAATGACTTGATTATTAAAATGTGAACAGGATCCTACATTAAAAGATTGACAATGATACAGCATGCATAGATACAGATATTCATTACCTTTGGATGACACCACGCCCAGGAAAGCACAATTTTCATCATGTAAATTATACACACCTCGGTAGGAGATCACTGTTTACGTACTATGCTGTGGTAGTTTGGTGTATTTTTAGATGAATTTTTATTGATTTAAGTCGTTTTCATTACCCATCTTCAGATAAAGCCACCAGTCAGTTGTTGCTGGAGACTGACTGGGAATCCATTCTGCAGATCTGTGATCTGATTCGACAGGGAGATACACAGTGAGTGATACTTCACAGCTTCCTTTACATACATGTGCCTAGTAATAGCAATTGAAAATGACTTTAGACTTTGAGTGTTTCATTGAGTGGACTTGAGATTATCCCCTGGACTCTAGTGATCAATGTTTCTTCTTTTTGCAGAGCTAAATATGCTATCGGTGCTATTAAGAAGAAGCTGAATGACAAAAATCCACATGTGGCCCTTTATGCACTTGAGGTAAAAAACTATTAAACAAAGCACTCATTCTTGCTAGTAACCGTTACACAGCAGTTGTTGAGCTTTCCATTGTCTTTGGTCACATTAACATCAACATCTTACTGGGAAGCAAATCTGTGTTGTATTGTGTACATAGTAACAATTGAAGAACAATGTGCCCTCACCCTCAAGGTCCTGGAGTCATTAGTGAAGAACTGTGGCCAAACAGTCCACGATGAGGTGGCTTGTAAACAAACCATGGAGGAACTGAAGGATCTATTTAAGGTGGGCTTTTTGGGCTTTTTGTTGGTCTCTGGAACTTTCAACTTCTACTATGTTACTTGTAAATCACCTCTTAACTTACTCTCATGGCGAATCTGCTTGTGCGGTTACAGCCTGACTCAGCAATAAACTGATTTGATCCTCATGTCATGTGACAAAGGCATGCACAGCTCATGCTGGTTTAATCTTCCTGATGATGTCATTGCCTTGTGATATGTTGTGTTTTGTAATGGGGTTTCCCTAAGCCTTCCTGCCTCTCAGACCCCGTCAAAATCTCTTTTAGTAACTGCTCAGGCGTAAGGAGGACATCTGCAACTAAAGATTGTTTTTTGTTTTGTCTACTTCATTTGTTCCCAGAAACAGACGGAACCAAATGTCAGAAATAAGATCCTGTACCTGATCCAGGCCTGGGCCCATGCTTTCCGCAATGAGCCCAAGTATAAGATGGTTCAAGATACCTACCAGATCATGAAGGTGGAAGGTTAGTAGCTTTGGAATAAATGGTTAGGTTCAGACAGTAAAGCTTTATTTACTTCTGTTTGCTCACGCTTCAAGGGATAATGATGTTTCCTACCTCTGGCTGTGTTGTGAGTTTATGCAACACAACCCCATTGGGATTTTAGATGATGAAATAATTCATTTTCCAGCTCTGTTATTAGGGAACCATGATATGGAAGAATTGTTGTTGGATGATGCAATGATAGGTGATGTAATAAGTGTGACATTAATGTTGTGCAATATCAAAGCGTCTCGAACTGTGCATGGTACCTCAGTCAGATAGCATGTTGTTGCACATTTGTTGAATGTGCATGCCTGTTTCTGTTGTTAGAGTTAGTTATTTACATATTTGTCCAGTTATATGTGTTGGAAATTTGTGTTGTGCTGAGAGAAGCCTATTTAATTACATTTTAATTTACCCTGTATTTTCGAGTGCACATGCCACAATTAACTAACTGAAGACCATAGATTTAGACTGGTTGTGAGGCAGAATTAACACAATTCTGAAATTTCAAGGTGCAGACCTCCTATTTTTGTACTTACTTCATGTAGTCTACCAAAGTGATAAATCATATAAACAGAACCTGTTTTTTGGAATGTGTTTAATGGGTCACAATTTTTACATTACCTAACATAACAGGACTGAGGGCCAGAGAGCTGCAGATGAACACACGGAAATAAGATTATGTAAAATAATTCTTTCAAAGCTATTACTCTTTATCATTCCCCAGCTGGGTAGGCTCTTTGCAGTACCGGGGCTGTTTTCCCCACTGTATTATCTTGGGATGGGTAATAGCATTTCTGTTGCTCTCAAATCTCAATGACTTGATTGATTAAATAAATTTTATTGTACTCCTTTATTATGTGCATATTGCAGTAATGACTGAGTGCAATAATTAGCCCTAAATGATACAATGAAAAGTAGAGAATGCAAATTTCCATTATATGAATTATATGAAAATGTGCAATTTTCAAAAATAGAGGTGCGCATATATCATATCTTATCCCAGCTAGTAACGCATTTCATAGTTCCTATTTTTTTCTGTATTCACAGGTCATGTGTTTCCTGAGTTTAAGGAAAGTGACGCAATGTTTGCAGCAGAGAGGGTAGGATTTTCTTTCTTTTGTTATAAAAAAAGAGCTCAGTTGATTATCTGGGTAATGTCTGTGCTAACGTTGTGTCTGCCTGCCTTGTCCAGGCCCCTGACTGGGTCGATGCTGAGGAGTGCCACCGGTGCAGAGTTCAGTTTGGAGTTATGACAAGAAAGGTAGGCTGGCCTTTCTTGGAAATAGGCCACTTGGAAAGATTGTATCTTTCATTTCATTTACTAGCACTAACAGTTTATAGGGGGGTTATATATCGTCCAGGTGCTGGACTTGACCATCCTGTTTTTTCTGCCTTTTACTTTTCTAGCACCATTGTCGAGCTTGTGGCCAGATTTTTTGTGGCAAGTGCTCTTCTAAGTACTCCACCATTCCAAAGTTTGGTATCGAGAAGGAAGTTCGTGTCTGCGAGCCATGCTTTGAGCTTCTTAACAAGTGAGTTTTCATACCTCAGAATGTAACCATCAAGTTTATCATAAATTTGTATCATACAATGTGTGTGGAGTGGATCTGCACACCCACCAGCAAATGAAAGGAGACACTACTCATGTGTTGCAGTGACATTTTACACAATTGTTAAGTATTTTCTCAATCAGTTTGCTCTAAATATCATTCAAGATAGGACAAGTATGTATTAGAAAGTTTTTTACTCAGAGATTAGATTTTTTCTTTTTGATCCATTGTAGTTTGCAGTACGTTGAATGATTTTAATGATTTAAAAATGTCTCTCTTATCTGTATGTTCTGTATATTAGCTTTCATACCTCTGTTTGTGTGAATGTTCGTTCTTTGGAGGTGGGGGGGGGCTTCTTGATGTTTCAAATAAATGTGCTCCTCTGCTGATTCACGAGGTTGTTTGTCTACCCTAATCCCTTTTCCTCAGCAGCCACCCCTCCCTCTCTCCTCCTCTTAGGAAAGCTGAAGGAAAAGCTGCGCCTCCAACCTCTGCTGAGCTCCCTCCTGAATACCTAACCAGCCCACTGTCCCAGCAGTCACAGGTATTGGTCTAGGAAACATGCCCAAGCCTTTATTAATTTTAGTTGATGTCACTACGAATGACTTAATTATTTAGATTTTATCATAGTCCTCTCTTATTACTGCAGTAAGGAAAATATGTAATCAAGTCTGGGAATGTTTGGACTCTGTTTAACAAAACACATTTGTATTGGTGGTGTTTTCTGTGTTGCTGTTCTGTTGCTCTATATTGGAGGATTGTTTGTATCTTTGAATGCTCCCCCCAACTTCCCATTTGGGAGCTTCCTGACACTGACTGTCTCAACAGATGCCCCCTAAAAGAGATGAAGCAGCGCTGCAGGAGGAGGAGGAGCTGCAACTGGCCATTGCCCTCTCCCAAAGTGAGGCTGAGGAAAAGGAGCGGATGGTGGGTGGGATAGTTTAAAATGTATCATTTATGGTTATAATTTGTGTGCAAATTTATCTTATACACCTTCATTTGTTTTTACAGAGGCAGAAGAATTCATACTCGGCGTATCCCAAAACTGATCCAACACCAGTGACATCTTCAGCACCCCCAGTCAGCACCCTTTACTCTTCCCCTGTGGTGAGACCTCTCGTTGTATCCGTTGCACTAAATTGGTTTTCCGTATATCATCCGCCAAAGGATTTGTCATTATAAGCACTCGTATGGTTTTTAATTGCCGAGTCATTTATATTATGCACTCTCTAGAACTCTTCTGCTCCATCAGCTGAAGACGTGGACCCAGAGGTACATATAGTATCATTTTCTTTATGCCTAAATATAAATGTCTCTATATAGCCTATATGTTTATGCTAATTAAAATGCTATATTGTTGTGGTAAAACTAATGAGAATTTGTCACTTCATTTTAGCTTGCCCGTTACCTGAACAGAACATATTGGGAAAAGAAACAGGAAGAGGCTCGCAAGAGTCCCACTCCCTCTGCCCCCGCACCTGTGCCATTGGCTGAACCGCTGCCAATCAGTCAGCCGGTCGAAAGTCATGTTCCAGTCCAGCCAGTCAACATAGTGGAGGTATGTATGGAGTAGAGCTGCAACAAGTAGTCAACAGCAACACAACATGCTAGCATTCTAATGCTAACAATTGCCTTGACTGTACCAAAAATGGCAAGATGACCAACAATGACAACCATGACGACAACAAAACATGTAAAAACAACACACCAGTAGAAATAATTTCTATTCGATAATAACTTCTCCACATTGAATTATGGGATTTTTCTTATTTTATGAATCACTTTCAAGATTGCTCAAATTACGGTGCAAATTAATTTTTCATGCTAAAGCCTCTAGGTGTTTCCTGTTCTGGGCTATTTATTTAACCCAGAATAGTCTCAAAATAAATTCACTTATCACTCCAATAATTACACGATCAGTTGATCATTAAAATAATGGTTAACTGCAGCTCTGATATGCTCAAGACCTGCTTCATTTTGATTTTTTTTTTTAGTTTGCTAGGCTAGAGTGGCTAAACAACAAATGACATGCTTCCTTTCCCTTTTCTTCCCAATCCATTAGCAGCAGTACCAAAATGGAGAGTCAGAGGAGAACCATGAGCAGTTCCTGAAGGCTTTGCAGAATGCAGTCACCACCTTCCTCAATCGAATGAAGAGCAACCACATGCGTGGGCGCAGTATTACCAACGACAGTGCTGTGCTCTCCCTCTTCCAGTCCATCAACAACATGCATCCACAGCTACTGGACATCCTCAACCAGCTAGATGAGAAGAGATGTGAGTACTATGAAATACAAATGTGTTTTTGACAAATTGCGATTCTAGTTTCTGAAGTGCCACACCCGGTGTATGTTTGCCAGTGTATTATGAAGGGTTGCAAGATAAGTTGGCTCAGGTGCGAGATGCTCGGGCAGCTCTCAACGCTCTTCGCGATGAACACAGAGAGAAATTGCGCCGAGCTGCAGAAGAGGCAGAGAGGCAGAGGCAGATCCAGCTGGCGCAAAAACTGGAGATCATGAGGCAGAAGAAACAGGTAATGAAATCTGACTCCAGTATGAATGCAGATTCTGACAGTCCATGCATAACCATGCCTGCGTCTGTGAGTAACTATGTTTGTCTTGTATTTTGCTGTTCAGGAGTACCTGGAGATGCAAAGGCAGCTGGCCATTCAGCGCCTCCAGGAGCAGGAGAAGGAGCGACAGATGCGTCTGGAGCAGCAGAAGCACACAATCCAGATGAGAGCCCAGATGCCTGCTTTCTCTTTGCCATATGCTCAGGTACACACTATTTATTATATTCCGCTATGTTGCTGTATACCTTGTCAAAACTCAAAGACCTCCTCATTGTGTGCCGTCTAGAATTATCAGAATTTTATGACAGTCAGTATTTTTATTGATTGATTGGTTTTTGATTAGATGGTTTTGGCTGTGATCACATTCAGGCACACCTATATTTGGAATATTTAAAAGCACTGTCATTATCCATGTTTTGGTATCATTGCTTGATGTATATTGTGTATTTGCTTTGTGGTGCAGATTCAGTCCTTGCCCCCCAACATGGCAGGTGGGGTGGTATATCAGCCCGGAGCCCCACCCAGCTACCCAGGGACCTTCAGCCCTGCTGGCTCAGTTGAAGGTTCACCTATGCACAACGTCTATATGAACCAACCTGGACAGACTGCACCTACACAGTACCAGGCCATGCCGCCTGCTGCCCCAGGTGAACTACAAATTAAATGGAAAATAAAATAACAGAATGGTAAATGTTCTGTATTTGGTTGTTAGTTACTGGGATGTTATGTTATTTGTTATTTGATGTTATTTATTTCTTTGAATGTGTGTGTGTGGGTGTGTCCTCCCATGTTTGACGCATTACCTACCCATCTTCTAGATCCCAATATGGTTAACGCGTACATGTACCAAACTTCAAGCACCAATGGGCAGCCACCTCCTCCTGGTCAGGCCCCTCCCACTACTAGTCCACCCTACACCAACTACCAGCCCACGCCCACACAGGGATACCAGGTTTGATGAGATGACTATCTTGTTATATTTAGCTTCAGTTAACCATAGCATTCCCAGAATAAAGCATTATCCTACTATACTTTGTCTCTGCTCTGTGCAGAATGTGGTCTCACAGGCCCAGAGTCTGCCCCCCATGTCCCAGGCAGCAGCCCCCACCAATGGAATGGGATACATAGGCTACCAACCATACAACATGCAAAACATGATGTCAGCATTGCCAGGACAAGACCCCAATATGCCGCCTCAACAACAGTACATGACAGGCCAGCAGCAGATGTATCAGCAGGTCAGTCAGTTATCCTCATGCAGCCCAGTTTGAATGATTGATTCGATTTGATCGATAACTTGACTTGCTTTCATAGCTTGTAGGTTACTTAAATCACAACTTCTTCCCATCATGCTTTTTTGCGGTAGGTGGCACCCTCTGGTGGCCCTCAACAGTCACAGGCTGCCCCTCAGGCTGTCGCCGGCAGCACAGAGGCACAGCTCATCTCCTTCGATTGAAAGCTTGCACACTGCAGGGTCTGGCACACTACACCCTCTGTCCTCTTCTGGTTTCTCCTTTGTCTCTGGACTTTGAGGATCCCACTGGAATCACACACATCTTCTACCCTCCACTTTGCTGTGATGTTGTGGCAATGTGAAAAAATATTGTGATGATATTGCAGAACTTTTGGTCGCCTCATCAGCTCCCTTTCCCATATTGAAGCAGCAGGGAGGGACACACAGTAACCCACAACGTTTCAACTTTGTCCACTCTCTTTCCATCTGATATGTATGTAGTATTTCCCGTAGTAAACGAGTAACTGAAGCTCAGAAATAGTCAGTGGTATGTGAAAAATTAACAACATATAAGAATTCAGGAGAAAAAAGATAAGACATAACCATCTTTGTCTCATATTTTTCTAAAGTAAAATCTGCATGGCAAATTTTTATTATTTTCAGGAATGGATGTGAATTATTCCACATTGCTGCTTAGAGTTTGGCAGTGACTGAGAGATATATTAATGTGCTCTCATAGACTGTGCGTGTGTGGGTAAAGAGTTATGTTCGTGGAGAGAAAGCACAGTTCAACGCACTAACTTGCATCTCCATCAGATTGACATTCCAGCTTTAGTTCTTGATTGCACCTCTTCTCACGCAGACACACAAAGTTGCTTCATCCCAATTTTGGAATTAATTTCTTGTTGTGCATTACTTGGAACATTGAGCGGATGAAGCATATGGCAGAGAGGAGTGGTCCACAATTAACCTTATGGTTGAGACAGCCTCATTAATACACTTTCATAGGTTGAGGTTTATTGAAATTACTTAACTAGTGGCTATACAATGTAGATACCAAAGCCGTAATTATTACAGCAACTGTAATGGCTTCTTTTCATTAAAATAATTTGTTGCATAACATGAAGAAACTTCTAGGGAGACATGATTAAGCTGAAAGCATGTGTAGGCCCTTTACATATAATGAAGTACAAGTTGCCTCCATGTTCCCTCGTCCATTTGATCATAACTATTGCAGAAAAGGAACACGGTGAGCACTCTTTTGTAAAGTGTGCCGAGCTCTTGAAAATTCTACAATTGTTGCCAGAGCAAACATGGTGTGCCGCATGTATGTACCACACCAAATCACTGACTTCTGTAACCTTTCAGTTGCCATCTGTGAACTTTATTCTATCTTACTGATCTGTCTGACTTTAAAGTAATTTTAAAATTATATTTAATAAATATCTGGTTCCTATTGTCCATCCGCTTCTATCATTTGTTCTGTTCTTAAAAAGAATTTCGAAAGAAACATCTAAGGACCAACTTTATTCATTTATAATACAGAATACATGTTTGTACAATTACGTGTGTTTCCAGATGGTGGGAGGAGTTGTAAAGGCCATCAAATGTTATGCGGTGTAACATGATTTAAGCCATTTGTTAAAATTAATATTTGGTATTACAGTGCTGGCTACACAATGATCAAGATTTGTGCTGGCCTTGGTGAATTTTGGCCTCTAAAATTTTCTGAATATTACACATTTGTTGTATTCTTCCATCTCAATCTGGAAATGAAACAGAATTTAATTAAATAGATGTATTATGAATAATTTCAAACACATAAGAACCTGCCATATAACTCACCATCCTCTCCATACGTAGTCCATTATCATAGGCTTGTTGTCTGAGCACATCGACATCTGGAAAGCCCCATTCTGGATTCCTGTGTAACAGACAAATGATGCTGAAAATACTAAAACGGCACAAACACATTATTGTCATGAATCTGGTCTGTGATGTATTACTGTAGGTAATTGATGATACCCGCTCACATTTTTCGTAGCTCTGCATCAAGGTCTTCATTACAACTTGGTGTGATGATGCCATTAATAGCATAAGGCTGGAAAATATTTTATAAAAACTATCAGTTTTTAACTTCATGCTGTGCCATAGTGTCTCATTATACTATTGCTGCTATTTATAAATATATCAACTTGAAACTATACATACCCCATATATTATCAAAAGTCCATTTTTTCTGAGGATCTGCCCCGCTCCATTGAAAACACCCTTGGAAAATGAATAAAAACTCTAAACAACTCAACTCATTTGGGCATATTTTACCATGGAATGCACACCTACCTGTGCTGTTTGGAAGGAGCTGTATTGCAGTAGATTGATGGCTATAATAACATCGCATGAGTTGCTTGCAAGCCCCGCCCATTTTTCCCAGGGTTCACTGACATCCAGGTGGACGGGTTGCAGCACAGTCTTTGCTTTAGTTGCAGTGATGTAGGCCTTAATACTGTAAGCAGATGATGGATGCTTACGGTTGGTGCCTTTACATATTCATGTACCACTATATGAACTGTAAATACCCATTGTGAGTCCTTCCCGTTATTGACTTGTCAAACCTTTGACTAAAGCCTGGCAAAGGATGGTAAGGGATGCACAGACCTGTTGTGATACTCCTCTTTGATGTCGGATGGCTGCCAGGTGATGAAGGGCATTTTCTGGGCAAAGCGTATGACATGCTGCCCTGTTCCAGAACCCAACTCTAAAGCAAACAGCTGCCTGTGTGACTGGTCCTCCAGCACCTCCTCCAGCACTGAGCACACACCCTCCCAGTTCCTCTCTGCTTGGGGAGACACCAGCATGGTCTGCAGGAGAGAGGTAGTAAGATATGAGAAGACACTGGCTGCACTGTTTGCGTTGTGATTGTTTCTCTGAGTATCCTTACCTATTAATATGTTTCTCCACAGAGGCCAGGAGGGGAAACAGAGCATCGGTGGAGCCTTGGAATCTGACTTGAACAGCCGGTCGTTTCAAAGATTACTTGTTAAGAGGATTCCCAATGTGCTCCTCCTCCCAACTAGTGGCAGCACATACTCATTCCACATGTACCCCCCTGCACGCACACACACACAGTCAACTGAGTCATGATCATAATAAAAACAAGGTAACAATGCAAATGATAGAAGCTGTAGTCAGGCTGTAGTTATATAATCTTTTGCATTAAATACACAACTTGGCAGCTTTTGACAAAATTCAACACAATTTCACACAAGATGGATAAGCACGAATCCTTATTTTTTTTACAACCACCTGCATTCCAAAAAGAAGACAGGCAAGTATAGCCAATACAGAAGAACCATTCCTGAATTAAAGAAAACCTTGAGATACCCAAAGCTTATAGAAACAAAATGTGTCACTTGTTTACCCCATTGAGGCACTGAAATAAACATGTATACTGGCATTTAAATCATAGTTAGGTATTCTTTATTTTATATATGTATATAAAAACAAGGGTCAGCCGCACTATAAGAATCCTCCCAGATGAAAAAGATAAGCTAAAAGCTGAAAAAGATAATCGAAGGACACATGTAGTGAAATCAGACGCAGTCCTATTGTTTATTCAGGAAGGAAGGAAGGAAGCGAGAGAGGACGTAGTGAAGGAATCGAGGTCGCGCTCTGAGTGAAACGGAACGCAGCCGCTGGCTTTTCTCACAGTTCACGTGAAGCATTGTGGGTAGGTCAGGAGCAGGGACGGACGCCATGTGCTTTTGAAGCCGAGTGTCTTGTAGACTGTACAGTGGTACAAATCTGCGGTATATTTTACAGTGACACCCGGACTCCCGGTTAGCATTAACCGTTAGCATGTACTGCACCAGGCGCTGCATCCGGACCGCGCTGCGGGCAGCAGCGAGCACGCACCGGTACGTAACGTTAGCAGAGCGGGCGGCAGGCACGGAACGTTAGCGGGGGGTGAGGGACAGGTTTAAGGACAAACAAGCCATGTCCAGGAGACTTTCTGCGGCCAAAACACTCTTCATCCTTCTATCCTTCGTTAATACACACCTCATTCAGTGCGCTGTGAAAATTTGGCGGCGCTTACTTGTATGCTGGCTAAATTAGGCTAGCTAATGTTAGCTTGAAAATGAATCTCAACTCTACTGTGCTGCCGCTAAGGTCCATTTATTTCCTGTGATTTCTTCTGTACTGTACTTTACAGTTCCTTTTGGGTTTTTTTGTCTTCAGTTTGTTTAGAAAAACGGACTGGGAGTGTGTCGCTGTGTGAAATGTTGAACAGCACTCCATGTAGGTGCCAAGGTCATGAAGTAGAGGATACAGGACAGATAGTGCTTCTGCTGGGCTAATGACTGCATCCCTCACTTCCTCCAACCTAGAACGGTTAAACCTCGTGGCTATTAACGCGACATAACATAAAAAAAGAATAATACATTTTGCCCTTAATGATCTGACCGGGACTATCAGTTGGGCTATGTTAATATGGTTAACCACTGAATTGTCACAATTTTGGTGAGATATCATGTGAAGTAGTTGGTGCCTTAAGAAGGATCTGCAATATTATGAGAATTTAAGGATCTATCATATTGACTTTTCCTTTCACCTAATGTGTTAAAAGTCCAAATTTTTATAATGTATTGCTTATTCCTCTACATACTAAATTTAAGCAAACCACAACAATCTCACAACACACAGCTAGCCTGTGGAAAGTTTGTCTTTGTACACAATTTGTCAGTGAAAGAGCTCCTTTTTATGGGATTCAAGCATATTTGCACTTATCAAATGAAATAATATGCAAAAATGAGTTGAATTTAGACAAATTTGTAACCTTGGGTATGGCCTGTTAGACATGTAGAGACTGCTGCGACGCTGTTTTTCCTCAGAAGCCATTAGAATTGAATTACTGTCCTTGTGTCTTATGATACATGGTGTGTTATGTTGTATTTGATGTTATTTCTTATTATTATTTGTCACTTTGTACGGCTCTCTCCAGTTCTCTTGGGGAATTTTCATTTCTAACCTCAGTGAGATTACCAGGTTTAATACTGCCTTAATTAAAAAAAAATGACTTAAGCTGAGGGTTCTCTGTTGCTGTGAATTAGAATGCAATAACTGTAATGTTTCTTGTGTGTTTTGTTCTGTTTCTTCACACAAATGGCCACTAGGCTGTCACTGTCCACCATGCTGCAAACACTCAATGATGGTGACTGTGATATGAAAAAAACACCACATAAATTCCAATCTGACAGTTGTATAACCAGAGATCAGATGTGAGATCTGATCTCAAAATAAAATAAAAAATTCTGATTTGGTTTGTCCATACTTAATGCACAAAACAGATGTGCATTACACATCTGCCAAAAGATTGGATTTGGAACCCATGGGATAGTCCGTAATGCTTAACTAGCTGAGGCTGTGTAGTGGAGTGTTTCAATGGTTGCCACCGTTTCTCTACACATTGATTCAAACGGCTGCAAGTTATTCATGTCGGCTTCATGTAGAAGACCTGCATAAAAAATTTCAGTTATCGGTCAAGCATGACTTAGTGTAGATTTGATTGACTTTGACTGATGTGCTTTCCTTTTCCAGACAACACCTCAAACGGCAGACACCAGCCCTGTGTGCTCTCAGACTCCTGAAGACCAGTCCAACTTGCCACTCAGATGCCATTGCCACCCCCCATCTAGACGGTGCTCCTAAACAGTATTCGCCCAAAATTCAACAGCTTGTCAATGATATAGCCAGTCTCACTTTATTAGAGGTGTCGGACCTCAATGAACTCCTCAAGGTAGGACAAATATCCTCAAGAAACACACCCCAAAACTGAATCTGAACAGCAGTGAGCCTAATATTGTTGTGACGTTCATCTGTTTCATTTTGTCTGGTGATGTGGTCTTTTTTTTCTCACCTCACTTTATCTTAGAAAACACTGAATATTCAAGATGTTGGAATGATGCCTATGGGCGCCATGGCTTCAGCTGTACCCGCAGCTCAGGTGAAATTTATTTTACCAAATGGTTTGACATAGATACTGGACAAACAAGCAGGACACTCATACGAAGTTGAACACAACACTACAAATTGTCAACAGAATATTTTTCACTTTTATGAAAATTACATTATTGTATTAGGTTATATTGACATGGAGTATTTAGATAACGTGAAAATTGAAAATGCACTGACTGAATACAGTAACATAACTTCCGTAATGCTAACATGAGTTATAGCTAATGCTCGTTGCAGTAACATGAATGTGAGTATTCAAGGAGTCAGAGTAAATTTGCCTGTTATTATTCTGCTTGTATTTAGGTCGCAGAAGAGGAAGAGGTGCCGGTCAAGAAAGAGAAGACTCATTTCACAGTAAAGCTGACAGAATTAAAGGCAGCTGAAAAAGTAAAACTTATAAAAGAAGTGAAGAATTGCATGCAAGGATTGAATCTGGTGCAGGTATGCTGAATGTATTAAGACATAAAGAATAATTTACTTTCTTGCCTCATTTCTGTTGAGGCGTAGTTAGTCATAAGTGAGCTCTCTTCTTCTTACTGTGTCTGTTTCTCCCTGTCCAGGCCAAAAAATTAGTGGAGTCTCTTCCCCAAGAAATCCGGGCTAATGTTTCCAAAGAAGAGGCAGAGAAACTGAAAGCAGCCTTGGAGGCAGCAGGTGGCACAGTGGTCTTAGAGTAAATCTGTATGCCTTCCTGCCTGTCCCTCCACTGTTTTGCTGCTGATGCAATTCATCCATTGTACGATTACTCTTTTTTTTTTAATATACAACCAAGAAGAAAGGAAGTCAGTGGGAAAAACAAAGGAATGCCTCCTGAAGTCATTACTTTTGCTGGCAGTGTCAGGTGGGGCGGCAAAACTCAGACTGAACTTTCCAGCCACCCGTAGCCTGAACATGTGGCTGCCCTGCTGTCTGCTCGTCCATTTGTCAGCTCATCTGTCTGATACTGTATGTAGCAACTAAGCTACAGAAATGTTGCGTGTATGTTAAACTTTCTACAAATTCTAAGAGTAGGGACATGCTAACCATACCCTATGTTGAAACAGAAATCTTGTACAAAGGGAGTCCTTGCTAATAGGGTTGTTGATAACATGATTAAAGTTGAAATATCCATTCTTTCCCTGTTTTTATGTTTCTACATTTGACTTTTGGCAAAATACCTTTTATGCAAGTTAGATTGTTACCTTGTTATCTTGATCAACAGTGAAATTGACAGATCATTTTACAGTTAGTGTTTTGTGTGTACTGTATTATTTGGTTATATAGACGTTGACTAGTCTGTCGTATATCAAGGCCAAACAAATGTTTTCATGTTTCCAAAACCATTAAATCAGAAGATTTATTTTACTGCTATGAAGGTGGGAGAGATAAAAAAATAAATGCACAAAGGGTAATCCGGAAATAAATTGACCAAAAGTGTCAGAATAATCAGCTAAAAATATTGCCACTCTTTGAAAAATAATTTGGATAGCATCCTGCTCTACCTCCTCCAACCGCTAGGAGGCACGCGTTCTCTTTGAATCATCTCTTTATATCACGGACGTAGTGCAAACTGAAATAATAGCCGCGTCTGCAATATGTACACTTACCCTTTATTCTAGGGTAATGACTGTTCTGACGCATACAACAACAGTATGTATTGTATATTTGTAATAACTACACATAACTACATTATATAACACAACAAAAATGAGAATAGTAATAAGATATGTAATGATGAAAAACTGGACAGGAAATTGAATGTTGAATCTAAGAAATATGTGCAATGAAATCTCATTTCCAGCTTGTTTGCAATGTCCCCACACGTATTATACATAATACACCTTTAAATAGCTGACCTGTATGCACTGTTTGCTCTACGCAGGGCTTTACTGAGTGTTAGACCCTGTCTTGACATTGCTCAGATTTGGAGTGGGTATGCAGTTACTGTTTCTATCAGTTGTCATCAGTTCCCTCAGCTCTCATATTACAAAAGCATTACAAATACTTGACATGTTCATAAAAATTAAACTTGGGGTCAGTTTGACTTTAGGCATCTCTACACTCTTCGTGGGTCAGGCAGGGTTGACCTCATTTGGAGAATCTCAGTAAAGTCTGTTTGTTATTGCTCTGACATCAATGTTTTCTTCATCAGTCGTCATTTAGATATGTTGTTGCTTTTTATTCTGTGTCACTGCTTAACAGACAGCAAAGCTCAGCCTGAAGGCTCTGAACAAGGTGGAAGTCATTCCAGGCAAAAACATGAAACATCAGCGGCCGACCAGGACCCTGAGAGGGTGAAGAGGTGCCTTTGAAGATCACGGTAAGACTTCATCTTCCTCCAACAGCCCAACTTCACCCTGTAGAGGGTAGTGTTACACTGAAATTGGAAGCGTCATTATACCTTTATATCCTGTGAATTTATGTCCATGTTAATGAACAATGAAATGAGATCACAACCATTGCCTACCTAATTTTGAATTTATTTGGAGTTCAGGGTTTGGAACTTTGTGACATTTTTAATGACAATATTTCCAAAGATCAGAACACATTTCAGTTAACAAATCAACCTTTTTCCTCTCTCTGCTCATACGTTTGTAGTCTTGATAGCTGAGTTTCTCCGTTTGTCAAACTGAGCTGGATGATGTGCATTTATCTCCGCTCCAACAGCTTTCCACATTACACATTCAGCTGCCTGTCATGTCAGCACTCAGAAAATGTCAGATCTGTTCACCATGTCGTTTACTTGACAATAGATTGCGATTAGGACCAATTTATATTGTAGACTGCTTTCTTAAAGACACCTAACAGCTTTGAAATCAGGTGGGCTTTTGAAACTCTGTCCACCCTAAGAGTCTTTTTCTTGACTGTGGCATTCTGCTGCGTGGGTGTTTGGTTTCTCGTTTTGTTCTTCATATATTGTCCATAGTGTGATTTTCAAAATGCTGCCTTTAAGCACAGACTTTGATAGAAGCTTCATATATTTCTATGTCTTGTTTGCAGGTTTACGTACTGTCACCATGTGTATGTATGAGTGATGATAACTGCTTTCAGGTTTAAACATTGGATGGTCTATGTTGTGAAATCCAAGTTGTAGATCATCCTATTGGTCAATCAACAATAACTTATTTGGTAGTGGATGGAATGGGCTGCATCAGCTCTTCATTGCAACAAACGGGTGGAGTTGTTTGCGTTTTGGCCAACAGGCTCACTATGGCAGCTCTCGATCATATTAGCAGCCGTGGGAATCTGTCCATTGAAAACTGAGCTAGAGCAAACAATAATTGGCACAAATGTTGGCTGCAAAGTTTATTTAATATTCAGCAATTGTTGGCACTAAATATTTATCCTGACAGGGAATAAATGCCAGTATCATTTCTCGCCCTGCATCAAGTAGCTTGATTGAGTAGCTACTTAAATACTATAAACTGTACAGAGGCAAAGAGATGATATCCTTTGTCAATACAAATTGCATTTCCGCAGCTTATTAAAGTGAGAGAACTAGACAGCGCTCACAATTAATGACTATAGCACGGCCATGTGTTCAAGTAATTTGCATATTTGTAACTTTTTGTAACTATCTTATGTACTCATTCACTTGTCACATGAGATGAGGCCTCTCCTCTTTGAAGAATGTGTTTCATCACTTGTGGTTGTCAGGGAGCTCAGTGATAGAGCAAGATGGTGATGTAAGAAAGAGAAGAACTTCTAGCTGCCCTGTCAGGCACTCCGTCACTGACAGAACACAGGCTGTCCACTGTGGTGGAAAATATCCATTGGGCTTATGGCTAATGATGCACAGAGGCATAAATACATTTTCCACTCTCACTCACTCATTCTCTCTCTTTGTGCTTGACTGTGCTCTCTATCTCTCTCTCTCTCTGTCTCTCTCTTCCCCCCCCCCTCCCCCCCTCTCTCTCTATCTCTCTCTCTCTGTCTC